>UFQX01001349.1:0-79578 GCA_900497675.1 Arapaima gigas | reverse complement strand
TGGGTGGATAATATGAATGCAAATAAGATTAGAAAGAAGAAGCATTAGTACGAGAAGAAGGAGGCTGGGGCTTTGGAAGAAGAATCAAATTAGATTTAACAGAGTACGTAAATAAAGGTACTAGGAGGAGTGATACAGAGAGAGAGAGAGAGAGAGAGACAGAGAGATAGAGAGTTTACTCTGATTTACTCTACTGGCAAAAACAGGATTTATCATAGGTAGCAGTGGGAGGTCAAACATCAATCTGATCAGTGTCGTTCCACAGGGGAGGAGGCACCTGGGTGGCCTCTGAACAGCACCCCCCGCAGGATCGACAGTGCTAACACAGGTGTCAATGTGTGAGTCAGGAGGCACAGTGAGGTGAAGCACCGCACAGGTGGACGTGGGTTTGGTGGTGGTGGGGAACCGGGCCTCTGGCTCGGCTTCATCTGGGTGGCGTTAGTGTGCTTTGCACTGGTGTGTGTGTGTGTGTGTGTGTGTGTGTGTGTGTGTGTGTGCGCGCTGTGGGCAGCCTGTGCCTACACTGTTAGTAAAATTCATGCCATGCATTTTTAATAGTCATTTGAACATGGAAATTAGTGGGGGGTGAGGTGTGCTTCAGAACTACGCACTTACCAAAGGACTCTGGAGATTTAAATACGGAGAGAAGAAAGACAGCATAAAAATATTATTATATTCCTTAGCAAGTGGCACAGAGGTTGCAGACTTAAAGCTTTATATTAAACTCTACTAGTCAAGTCTGACATTAAAAGAAGGTTAATTTACACAGTTCTGCTGACAGCAAGCAAAAGGAAGGTTAACAAGACGCTACAACACAGGACACTTTAAGAGCTGGGGATTCTGGGAAGGCAGGGTGGGGGGTAGGGTGGGGGGGGTCACTGCTACTGATGACAAACCACGACAGGCACTTACAGGACAGCAGTACAGTTTGAAACCGCTGAAAGACGNTGTGTTAGTGGGGGTTTCGGGGAGGGGGGGGGGGGGGGGGGGGGGGGGGGGGTCACTGCTACTGATGCCAAACCACGACAGGCACTTACAGGACAGCAGTACAGTTTGAAACCGCTGAAAGACGACTTATTATCATTATCGTTATTATAGTGACTGTTATTCGTTTTAGTAGCGAAATAAAAAAGAGAGGAAAAGTGGGGGGGGGGCTTTGGGGAGGGGGGTCAGCTGGCAAATAGCAGCAGATTCAGATTCGAGACCAAAGCGGGGTTGGGGGTTGGGTGGGGTGGGGGGGGCTCGCACCGCACACTACTGTGGCTACGGGATTTACGGCACATGACAGGGGTCAGCGTCTCTCTTCCTGCTGTTCAGTTAGACATAAGAAACACAAACAAGACGTGTGACTGATGGGATGGTCGGGGTCTGAACTTGTATTAAACTGAAGAGGGGTGTCGACCAAAAGGGTTGGTTTCCGTTTAATTCGACACATTTGGTTGGTTAGTTAATTTCTTTCCTCGTTTTTGACTGATGTGTCCGATAGCACAAATGCCACGACTACACTTTTCAGCGCAGTGCGCAAAATTTGTGGAGAAGTAAAAACAAAAAAGGCGGAACGGATCCGTCAAATAGCGCAGAAATGCAGTAAAACAATATTAATATCGGGGAAAGAATAATAACGTGTCAAAAAGTACAGTCACAGCAGTGTGGAGCAATGTGGAGTACAAAGAAAGCTGCAACGACACACACACACACACACACACACACACACACACACAGAATTGCACTGGCACCCACTCAAGTGTACAAGCTTTACAGGCCAAAAGGACACTGGAGATGGGGAAAACATACACACACACACACACACACACACACACACACACACTCACACAAAAGACAGCCAGCAGTGGGCAAGACAAGGGAACAGAGGCAGTGAATTTACCCAGGAATCAAAGCATAGGAAGGGAGTGCTGGGGGATCACACAGTCTCTCTCTCTCACACACACACACACACACACACACACACACACACACACAGAAAGGTGCCCTGATGGCACAGACGGTGGCTGCAGTGACGCCCTACCTGATCTCAGTTGTTTGATGCGTCCATTGTTGTTGGACGTGTTGACGGGCAGGAAGTCCTTGAACCAGGAGATGTCTGGGTCGGGGTTTCCGCTGGCGGCACACAGCATGGTGGCCGTGCGGGTTCGTTCCACCACCTTCAGCTGCGGACCCATGTCAATGGTGGGGAAGCCCGGGGGCAGCTGGTCCTCTGCAACACAGCAAGCCATGCGGTGCTTGTGTCACGGACCCCCGACGGGACACAGGGAGGAAAGGCCACAATCATGGATACCAGCGGGGGCACAACCAGCCTACCATGCAGGAGGTCGATCGGTCGGACCGTGACACAGAAGAACAAAGAGAGGTGAAGATAGACAGAGTAGGCAGAATCATTCAGGCAATGAGGGAGAGAGGAGAATGATAGAAAGAGTGAAAGAGTGTGTGTGTGTGTGTGTGTGTGTGTGTGTGTGTGTGTGTGTGTGTGTGTGTGTGTGTGTGTTAATGTCCCTTTCACTGAAAAAATGAAGACAGATATGGTGACAAACTGGAGATGGTACTTATTACCCACACAGGAAGCCACATCCTCATGATCATGACTTCTCTGGGTGAAAAAATGACTCAAGCTGATAAACACCAAAAGCACAATGTGATTTTGTGTCGAGATCCTTGAGATCCTACTACCCACGATAGCCTTGAGATCTTACCATCCATGATGGCCTTGAGATCCCACTACTAATGATGGTTGTGGACATGAATAACAGATAATGTGGCAGCTGAGGAACAAAGCGAGATGAAAGATGAAAGATGAAAAGATGAAAACAAAGATGAAGATGAAAACCTCCACGTGTCCTGGGAGGAAACACAACCACGGGGTTCTCCTGCAGAGGTTCCCCGAGACCCAGCAGCAGGAGCTCTCCAGTAAAACCCAGAGGATTAAGTGACTGAGGAGGTGCGAGTTGCCCGTAAGGAGGGTGGTCAAGTCCTGGCCTGATGGAAAGATGAACTTTTTGTCCTCTAAGAAGACACTTTCCACAGTTCAGGTCTTGATAAAACTCACTTAAGTATTAAAGAAATAAGTTCACGAAAGCGAGTTTTGATGGAATTTTTGATGAGAACCGAGTAAGAAGGGAGAAATCGATGGGATGTAACCCCCTTGGACCCACAGCGCCCTCAAAGTGACTTGTTCAGCTGACTCAGTCGATACAAAACAGTGAGTCCCAGGTTTCATCCTTTAACCTGTCAAAACCGCACCCCGCGGGAGGTCCGAATAATAAAGGGACACGACTACCTGGTGGACAAAATGGCGGACAAAACCATCGCTCAACTACTGGAGGACGGCAGCCGCGGCACGGGGGGTTAAAAACACGATGCCCTTTTCTTCTGACCGCACGATGCGCCTACTTCACGCCGGAGACGTGGTACGTGGCGCACGGCCATCAAGAATACCACGGTAAACGTGGTGGGAAAATGAAGTGAAGTTAAGCACAAACACGGCAACGGCACACACTGGGACGGCAGCCAGGACTCGAGATCGAGGGAACGTGTGGCGAAAGGAAGCCGGTAATGATTTCATTTCGGCACTCGACGTTCATCTCCGGTAGGTTTTTATTACGCCGTCACTGGCAAAGTCGTGAAGAAGGGGCTACAATGAACAAATGAAAGAGTCACTCGCAGTTTCTGTTAAATATGATCGCAAATGTTTATTTGTCCGGCACATTTGTCACAATGAGAGACAGTAGGGGGACAGACCTCTACAGCAGCGGCGGGATTCAATCCCAGCGCCGGCAGATTAAGCCGTGATCGTGTGGCGACGGGATGTCGCTCTGGCTCTCGGGTGAAATCACCGGTCATTCGGTGAGAAAAACTCGATGTCGAGCGTGACGACTGGACACGTGACCGAACCACCTTTTCGAGTAACCAGAACCAGCCTGAGTTTACCACGGTCACATTACACACTTACTGGGCATCTCTTAAAATCCATTTCCGCAGTAGAGACGTGTAATTCGGCAGCTGCGTCTGCCCGACTCACCAGGATTCTGTCCGTCTGGACCCTCCTTCCAGGCCCCATTCGGCAAAACCGCACGGATAGGGACTGAAACTAATAGTTTCCACTAGAAGAGCTTCTAAACACCTGAGGATCAGCACCTCCCTGCGGACCAGACGGGGATATCGACACACGAGGCTACCTACTGCGCTTTACGCCGGCGCTGCGTTTTCTTTCCCTTGTTTCCACCTCCGAGGGCAGGTAAAGCTGTTGGTTTAGCTAAATCTGATGTTCCAGGAGGTGTCGATTCCATTACCTCAGCGGGCTGAATAAATGATCCCGGCGTGAGGCTCGAGGGCTCAACCGCACGCTGAAGCGTCTCTCACTCCTCGTTCATTACTAACTGATGGATAATTCGGGTTTTCTCCCTTTCGCCTCGTTCCCCGTCTCTCGTTCAGTAAATATCAAACAGGAAACTACTCTGAAGACACGCCGACGTCAACTTGCATCTTATTTTAATGATATTTTCCTTACAAATCAATTAAAAAAAACAGCAACGCGCGTTTACCTGCTGAGGCAATAGATGGCAGTAAAGAGCAGCCAAACGGAACAAGAGTGAGAGACCAACTTAATTCAACTCACTTCCACGGTGTTTACAGCCCGGGCCTGGGGTCGCCGAGCGTCGTCACGTTTATGCGGTGAATCGGTCGACAGTCGGCACTAAGCAGGAGTTTCGCAGCGACCAAATCGTTTTATTTTTAACTACCGCCTTTGTAAAACATCCCAGATTTAACCTACTTGTGGTCCCACCTGTATTTAACACCACATCAGACTGAAGGTTTGTTCCTGCAGGAATGTCTCACAGAAAGGATTTCGCAGAGCAGATCTCCCGCCAGCACCACGCAGAATTAATACAGAAATGTTCCTGTTTCTCATTCCTCACCGGTCGGGGATGGGATCGAGGTCCTTTCGGTCCCGAGCGGAACCGCCCTACCTTTTCGTCACACCCCCGAGGTGACGGCGGCGCGGAAACCCTCCCGCGTCGTCACCGGACACATTTGGCACGTCGGGCGTTTCTGAGCGCTCGCCGTTTCCCTGCGGAGCCCCGCGGGACGGGTTCGAACGCGGCCCCCGGGGATTCCCGGGGGGGACGAGAACCGGTTTACCGTCCACGCCGGAGCCGCCGGGCCGATTCGGTCTAAACCGCCACGATTCCTTCGACTAATGACAATGTTACAGCTTCTCTAAAATTTAATTATAAACTCATATCTCCGTACATTAATTCACAGATAAAGACATTAAAAAATGGCAGCGCCGTTGTGCAAATCAATTGGTTCCATTTTAGTGTTCAAATTACTGACTGCACTGTCCTCCTTCAGAGTTTTAAAACAAAGTGTGAATTTCTGCACATCACAGGTCCCGTTTGTGCCGGAATCCTGTCACTTCTAATCAACGTCTTCTGGGATGTTAATTAGAAAAGAAAAAAGGGGAAAAAACACCAAAGTCCTTCCCGTGTCGAGAAGAAGAAACCGAATCACGGCCACCGGTCAAGGAGACCCGGACCACAGCGTCGGCGGCCGACGGTCAGACCCCCCTCCAACAAAGCTCTGTTTGCACAGGAACCCGGCGTCGCGTCCGGCTCCCCGAGACGCCGCGGCGGAGCCAGAAACAAACAAGCGACACTGAACCGATTCTGAATTCGGCAGCGACGGTTATAATCTTCATCTGACAAAATGCGGATGTTTTCCCAGAGCTCAGAGCGCCACAGTTAATACGTCCGTCGAGCAGCGGCGGAGCCCTTTTCCCCGCGCAAAGCGGATCCCGGCCGCGGTTCGGCCCACGTATTCAATTATGTTTTGTTCGGCAGTTGGCAGTCGAGGGGGGGCGTTAATTAGGTTTTTGTTTTCCCTCCAGACGAAGGAGCCGGGGGGGGGGGCTCCATTAACATTCGCGCCAGGTCTGCGATGTCACTCGGCCGCTACTCTTTCCCCGCCGTTTCCTCGGCCCGCCGCGCCCGCTCGTGAAACGTCCCCGGTACCCGGCTCTGGGCGGGTCACCTTTCGTACCTCTTATTTATTCAAAAATCAATATCTAAAAAACAAATCAGTTTAAACAATAATAATGATGATAATTCCCTTTTTGAAGTAAGTAGATGCCATTAATAAGTGACCTTGTAAAGACCGACTGACAGGGACGGTCAAAAGGCCAGGGTTCGATTCCCCTGAGCCGCTCCGGCAAACATGAGCGTGCTGTAGAAATGGGCACATCAGGGCGAGCAGCTCGGTGTGAAAACCTCGCTGTGCAACACACATCCGAAAGGAGCGTCGGCTAAAATAACATCCGCCTTCCAGGGGCCCCGGTCGCACGACGGCTCACGTGAACAACAAGGGTTATTTTCTCGACCCTCGGCCTTCGTTCCGGTGCGAGAAGAGCGGTGACAGCGCCGACGATACCCCCCCCCACACCTCCCATAATGCAGTGCGGTGACAACGATCCTCAGAGCCGAATCAAACACGGCCGCAAACCGCAGCGAGCGCCTCAGGGGACGAAACAGAGTGCAAAACGCGCGTGAAAACAGTGTCGGGGGGTAAAGTGACACGAGACGAGAGAAGGAGCAAAAACGGAATTTCCACATAATTCACCCCGACAAGGCGGCGAAACAAGAGCTTCTCAGAAGAGAATGTTCTGCAATTAAGCTGCAAATGTTTGACTTGCACGTGACAGAAAATGTACATCTAACATACAGAAGGCTATTAAATGTATAAAACTATACAAACTATGTCGATACAGACAAAAATGTCACCACAAAAGAGCAAAGCGGGTTGAATGTTTGTACACGGCAGGTAGTAGTCATGGTTGGATCACTTGGAAATGTGAGGCTGCCGATCTGTCCGACGCCGAGCCGACGCCCACCTTCGCTGCTCCGCTCTCGGCGTCACGGCGTCACCTTAGCAGGAGACCGTATGTCACCCTGCAGACCGAATGATTCCTGCCGGTCCCGCCTACAAGGAGCTTGTGAGGCCGCTCGCTCCGCAGTATAAACACGCGCGGTTTGTTGGTCCACAGAAACAAAACTGGCTGCTGATATGAAAAACACATATCAAAGGTGGGTGGAGCTTAACTGGTCATCGGGGGCTGAGAAAGAAAGGAATAGCACTGGTTTGTCGCGAGGCCTTCGCCGGGTTTCCGAGTTGATGACCTGCTCAGAGAGGATGAGAAGATCCTGCAGACGTCCTGCTGGCTCCCTCTGGTCAAACGGGGTCACCGCTGGGCACCAGAGCGACGGCTCCCGCCGGAAACGCAGGGAAAAGCCGCCGATCGTGATTTTGCCCGCCGCGAAACTCGTTTCCCTCAGACCATCTCTCCTGATCTCCGACGCAAGCCTGACACAACGATACCGCATCTCCTCAGCTTCCAGGGACCCGTACGATGACCCTACAAAACACACACGACCTGACGTGGTGGACCGACCCCTCCGTGTCCCTCGGAGCTGCTGAGTCCCTCCCAAACCCGTCTCTCTGAGAGCCGTTTCTCTCCTGCGCGAACGAGTCCAACACCGTCTGCTGTGACCGAATCTCACTTCTGTAGCAGCTACTTGAGGGACGCAAGCCAGCCACACGGCGGCGTCAGACGCGAGAGCTACGTTCTCGTCAGCCTGTGTCTAAAGCGCTGTGTCTGTCGTCGGCGAACTTCTGTTCACTTCGTATGTGACTGTGGAGAAATGCAAACGCTCGGCGGAAAAATGCAAACGTCCGCAGGCAAATTCAACACTACGTTTCCACAGCCGGTTAAACAGGTGCAGGTGAACGTGCAAAGTCGACGCGTTAAACAGCTGAAAGGAAACAAAAAATCAGACGACAATAATGGAATTTCTCTGGGTGGCTGTTTGGGAGTCACGTGACTGGACGTTATTAATCCCCCTCATTTCCGGCAAGACGTGCGCCATTACCGAGCAAATCCGGCCGGACTTATCGGGGACATCAGGCCGCGCGCGCCGTTCGGACCTCCTCGGCGCGGTGATGTAGGAGGTACGTCGCAGAATCCGTTTGTTCGCCGCTCATTAACGGCACTAATGTATCAGCGGTGACAGGCGGGCGCGCGGCTCCATTACGCCCCTCCGCCGCGCCGCGACCCCGGTCTCCGGCAGCCCCGTCTCCGTGAAGAATGGTACTTCCACTCCCGCCCTCCGAGGACCATTTCCTTTATAAATCTCCGCTGAGATTTTATAATTAATTGCCTGCTTCTTATTTGTTATTAAAACACCCTCAGCTAATACCGAAGATTATAGGAGCCCATTGCCAGCTTGATCGATTTATCATCGGCGGCCTGTTCTCCGCGAGCGAGACCCACAGTCCCTCTTTGGGAGGAGAGCAGGGGAGAATGAGCAGAAGAGCCCAAAAGAGGACAGACACTTTTGTTCTGCAGTGAAGAAAAAAAGCGTTGCTGAAAAAATGGAATATTTTCAGTTGTACACGTGTAACAGCGGCAAAACTCTCGACTTTTTGGTTCGGCGTCTCGCAGGAAATCCATAACCTATTACACACCTGCCTGCTGCATATTACATCACAGTCAGGCGAGGGCAGTTTTTTCCGGAACGAAACGTTGAACTTTGAACATTAACGTACCGATGGGGACAAACACCTCCGAAAGGGCGAGTTCTGACTGCCTAATGGCTCATCGCCTTTAGCAGAATGTGAGAAAATAAACCAAATGCTCACAGTTCTTCCCTATTGTTCCCCATTACTTCCCCAAAGCGACTGGTTCCTGTGGGTTCTGATTTACACCGATTTACATCATTTACACAGCAGCATACCGCATCACTTCAGGGCGAGTACCTCGATCGGGGGCAGCGCAGCAGGAGCGCACATTTGAACCCCCCCACCGCCAGGCAGCTGTGAGCGCGACACCGGTTTCCTCCGATGCTCCGAGCGGTCTGCTATTTCACTGCAGCCTATTTCCCTGCAACCAAACACCCGGTTTCAGCTGTCGGTCTCGTAGGACCACAAAGCGAGCATCGCGCTCCTGCCGGGTCTCGTTCTCTCCCCCCAGTCGCCCCGTCGGAACCCCTGTTCCGGAGACACCCGGCCCACGCGGGCCGCGTTCTCACGTGCACCGGGGAGGCCATCGCCCCATCGCTGTCCGGCCGCCGGCTCCCCGTTACATAACCGCAAATTCACGTTGGCCGAGACGACACACGAGCGGCACGGTTCTTCCAGATACACGAAACGAAAGCAGCATCTGCCAGGTCAGGGCGCGGCGGAGGGATACAGGGGGAGATAAAGGCGAGGCGAAGCGGAACGGCAGAGTGGTCCGCGGGGGGTGCCGCTGCAGCCCCCACGAAGCCCATTACGCTCAAATGCTCTCCAGGCTTCTCAGACATCAGATTACGTGCGCAGGCCACGCCGCCGGAGTCCTGCGCAGAGGGCGCCTGGCGAGAGGCACGAGCGCTCCTTGTTTAGGCTTCCGTTTGGCATCTCACGCTTTGCCGCGTTACTCTGGGCCGCAAATCCATTTAGCTCCTATTTATCTTCCCTCCGTCCGTCAGAAACAGGTAGAGCCTCCTTGGTTCGGCAGATCTGTTTAACTTAACAAAACACACTTGTCAGTCTGCCGCCACAGCGGGGATGTTGTCATTAATAATAAGAAAGCGGCAGGAAGAGGCTTTGAGCTCCTTGCCAAGCGTCACGCGGCCGAGGAGATCTGAGGCACGCGGTGCCGTTCGCTGCGAGTGGAAAATCCCGGAAAACCAGGCCACGCGTTCGCACTTGAACAATATTCTACGATAAGACGCCGCTGGCAGAGCTTCACAGAGCCGGAGTTACCGGCCGACGTACGGATGGCTGCAGTTTTAGTTCGCTTTTTCATCTCGTGGTTCCGGCGAGAACAACGTGAAGTTTGCACACTAAGCTGCTCCTTATTCATACACCTCAAAGTACCTTCAATAACGTGACTGGAATACGAGTCCTTTGGCGATAAGGTGACATCTGTAACAGCCACGCCACCTGCTGGCCCATCATCGAAATCTCACTTTTATGGTACTGCATCGCAGTGGCTCTCAGCCTTTTTCGTCCTGCGGACCGACAGAGTCGGTTATTAGCCAGCAGCTACTCAGCGCGGGATTCAGCACGACGTCTCGCCCAGACGGGCCCGGACCTCCATCCTTTCCTGACTTTTGTCACCATCCGCTGGAGAAAGGCCTCCTACAGCTGCCTCCGCTTGCCGGGCAGAACCAGCCAGACGGTTCTTTATACGAATCACGGCCGTCTCAAGAAACGGACGATTCGTGCGCTGGCAAATCTCGAGATACAGGAAGCGAATCTTTGTCATCATCGTTGCCGTCATCACCGTCATCGTCTTCATCATCACCGTCGTCATCATCGATGCCACCGTTACTAGAGACATTTGAGCCACTTGCGTGATTTACTGCCACGTTAACATCACGGGACAAAGTGTCGGTAATGATCTGCAGTCAGGAGGGGCACCAGCAGGAACCACACTGCTGCCCTGTCTTCTCCACCACCTCAGTCCTTCTCACTGCCAATAAAACAAGACAACTTCTCACCAAAATTGCATCTGATAGTTGGAACAGCTAAAAGCAGCTGTGAGAATCCAGCTCCCGTGTTCCGGGCACCAGGCTGCCTGTGAAATAGATCCATGCGTGCACAGCACAGCACACCTCCACATACAGCGCCTGACACGCCGTGTTTTCAGCAGCAGCAGCAGCGCAGCAGGTACAAAGTAAACCGTATGAAAGAGTGTGACGGCAGCAGCCAGTTTAGCCCTCAGAAGCACAACGTCAGTCTTGCCCGGATACGTGCAGACTTCACGAGGTTCATTTCCGCAGCTCTTATTTCATTTGTCGTGACGTGGACCTTATTTATTTCGACGCAAGGCATTTGCCGCGATACGACCGCTCTCGGTGCGAGTGGCGCTGCCATCACGTGGCTGGAGTAAACGCGGCTTCTTGCGGGGTCTGCTCACCCGGACCGTCGCAAAAGGGAGGAGGCCAACAACGCGACAAACAAGAGTGAACTCTGTGTCTTCCACTCGACCGCATTTTATCGCCCCGTCTTCCTTTTCCGAGGGTCTATAGTCCTCACACGCTGGTAAATTATTAACAAAAGAGAAGGTTAGGACTTTTCACACCAGGCTAAGAGCATAAGTGCCGAATACAACAGCAGAACCTGCTGATGCTGAACTCTTGACTTGCTGTTGCTTGGCAACGGCCAACAAGCGGTTTTACAGCGATTCGGTCATTGAAATTCAAATGGACAGGACTCTGAATAAAATATAAATACATTTCTAAGCCTGGTGATACGTAGGGCTCGAGGAAACGCAAACGTCGCCTTTTTAATGGAAATAAACTACTTGTACCATGCTTTGCACCCATATTTCCCGCCGCTTTGCGGCCCATAAATAAATAAATAAATAAACACATAATGACGCGTAATTTTACTGCCGAAGAAAAATGTTGCAGCTCGGCTCACGGAGGGCAATGAAAGGGGTCCATTTGAATACAATGTTCCCCACAAGCACAATAGAAGGTCCTCTAAACGCTCAGCTCCATCTCGGCGTAAGTGCTGTCTCAGTAACTTTGGAGCTCCTGCCTAACTTTGGCGGCGACGGAGTTCAGCTGGGCGCTGAGATAAGTCAGTCAGCGAGTTTCCAAGCAGGACGGTCCCCCATTCCGCTGGCCGGTGGCCCGTACACCCCCTGCGCTCTGGGACCTCAAAACAGCGTTTGCGTGGGTTCTGGACACCTCCTGACAAACACAGGGCAGGACTCACATTTGTCCAGCAGTACTTCTCCAACTCTCCACTGGTCGGAACTCCGCAACAAAGCTGTTCCAACACAAACATTTCTCCAGCACTCCCTCGACACTCCACCAACATTCCTGCAATGTTCCTCCAACGTGCATTCCACAGGCCTCCCAAACACCCCTCTGCTGCTTCCCCGAATGCTTCTCCAAAAATCCTTGAGTGCCACACCCACCGTTCCTCCAACATTTCTCACACTCCCTCGGCACGCTCATTTTCTCCCATCTTCGCCTCGTACTCCTTCAGCACTTCTCCAAACATTGCTCCGACCCTTTTCCAGAGTTCCTCCGATATTTCTTCCAGCATTCTCCATTTATCCATCGCACCTTTAGCACTACTGCGTCGCTCCATCAAGCCAACATTTATTAGACTTCCCAAACACTCCTGTTTTCCCCAAACGGCTGAAAAATCTTTCAACGTTTCTCCAAAACATCCCAGCACTCAGCCAACGTCCATCTCTCCACTGGACCTTCAACACTTCGCACCGCTATCTTGAGCCAACATTTCTCTGACTGCCCGGACGTTAGTGCAACTTGGCCTCCGACACCCCAACGCTCCACCAGAGTTCCCTCAAACTTCCTCCGAGACTCTTCCAGTGCCGTAGCAATCCTTGTGCAACATTTTCTCCGCTGATGGTAAATGGACCCCCGGGGCTCGGGCCTCCACCGAACACCCCGCCAACATACCCACAGCGCTCCATTCTTCCCAGCGCTCCTCCGCTGCAGCACCAACTGGCAGCACACACATAAATGTCAACATCTGCTTCAAAACCCAGCTCTCTGAAACACATAAAACAAATTCCCATTCATGCTCTTCTTATTTAAAATAAAAGCATTTGTTGGAAATAAAGTTTAATGTGCTTTGGGCTTTGTGAGACACGGGTGAGATGGAGCGATAAAAAAACCTTGTTGTGAGAGTTGTGGGTTTTATTAAAGTTTTTCGCAGGCTAAGTCATGTCTAGACGCTAAAGCTGAAGGGTGTGTTCAAATGAAGGGCTGTAACATTGGGGCCCCTTTGTGCTCGTGGCTGTTTGTGACGTTCAAGCGGCGAAAAGCTGCCAGGCGAGTTGTGTAGAACTAATCAGATTAAAGGTGGTATCGGTTTAGGTCTGTTAACCCAACGGGGCTGCAGGTGTCGTTCCCGCCTCCTGCCCCCTTTAACCGCAGGAAGCTCAGCAGGGCCACGTCGAACGTTACGGCAATCGGCTACGGGGGGCTCCAGATGCCGCAGGGGGTTTGTCAATGCGTTCTATTTAGTATGAAAATAAGATTCTCTGGAACCTGAACTCAGCACTACTACAGTTTGATCAGCTCATTCATTCAACCACAGGCCCACCATAAATAAACTCTGCAGCCATAAAAAACACCAAATCTGTCTCACTGCCGTACAGATGCCCCCCGAAGATGAATCATCGAGTCGAAATCTACAAATTCACAGCATGATGTTCGCTTTTAAAATGGAAGTTGCATCTGTTCGTTCTTCTCCCAACGATCCACTGGAACGCTCTTCATGCCAAAAACTGAACCCAGTGTGTTTCATTCTCAAATTTCCCTCATATCATTTCTTCACGTAACCAAAAAGCTCCATATTGTTGTGGTTCTAGTCTCAATATGTGTGCTGTACTTTGCAATCCTCTACAGGCTCTTTGTTCTCCTTACTGTGGTGGGGGACCTCATAAAGCTGGCAGATGCAGACGTGTGTGTGTGTGTGTGTGTGTGTGTCTGTGTGTGAGAGAGGGAGAGAGCAAATGCTACCCGCAGGCCATCCCCTTGCGGTGCTGCTATTAAAACGTCATGCTTTGTTTTAATGGAACAGCCGTCACCGGAGGCTCCGAACAGAACAGATGCTCCCGAGTTCCACCAGACGTAGTCGGAGCGAAGCCCAGGCAAACACAGGGTTCGGCGTGTTATTTACTTACTTTATGTGCTTATTTATCCGGCAGTTTTCTCCAATCAACTTATAGTATTAAGCTCCTCACACCGAATTTCCCAAAAAATACAGCGGCACATTTTTGCTGTACCAATTCAGATCCTGCAGCAGGAGGTGGGATGCGATCCTGGGTTCGCCCCATAAATCCAACCCTATTACTTTTTAGGTTCTTCAAAAAAAAGAGGCACAATTTCAGTGAGGTAAATGAAAGAGGGCTGGGAAATGGACGGAGCTGTTGGACAGGCGCATTTACAGCACAGCAGCGTGACCCGTGGAATCCCACAAAGTCTCTGCCTCACCTGGTTCAAAGCGGCTTCCTAAACTGAGAAGATAGAGCATCGGTCGCACCCGGCACAGCGGACATCAAGTCCTCCCCGTTACAGGTTCACGTGCGACGGTTTGGCACCTCCTCCCGGATTATCTGTACCGTGGCAGGTGTGTGTGTCGGAGGGGGGCGCCGGCTGACGCTGACCCCAGGTAAGAGTTTGTTTTCCCATTAGCCAACCTGGGGGTTGTTGTCTGGGCATCTGTTCGCAGGTTCCTGTTGGCACACATCTCTCGTGCCACCACTCTTCCTCCAACCACACCGCTCTCCCTCCTTCACATCAGAGGCCCGGGCTGGTGGTGGAGAGGTGGGAGAAAGTGGGGTAACAAACACGTGCACGGAGAATGCCTCCACGCACGACCTCTACCAGGCTGCGTCCCCCTCGTTCCAACAAGAGACGGGCGACAGTCCCCTGCGTCCCTGTGGGATGGTCTCGTCCATCTGCGACAGAAGGCCGGGGGCTGCTATTGCTTCACACCCCAGCGCTACCGCTCCCCTCCGTAAAGACCCCACGCTGTGCCGCTACCTCGACATCAATGAGAACCCAACGGCCAGCCGTCTCTGACCCCGAGTGCAGCCCACAGTCCGGCGAGTGTTTTGTGTCCTCAAGTTTAATGCTCATGCTTGGGTAAAGTTGGAAAGGAAAGACGACGAGGACAACCAGCACCCAGATGGATCTTTGGTCAAATCGAACCAGAACTGTCGGTGGAAGCACCGAACGGCTCTGGACACGTCCTGAGAAGGTTGGACTCTATGACGGGAAAAGTTTGAAGGAAAAAGAGGACAGGCAACAGATGGACTCAACCGCAACGGTCGGTGGTGACGGGCACATCGCTTTGAGCACGTGGAGAACAGGACTTTCTGGAAGGGCCTCTAGGGCAGATATTGACTCATAGGCGCATTTATCGTTCAATGAGCTTGTAAGAGTTTTAATAGAGGAAGAGAGAGCAGAGAGTAAAACAAGCTGAGATAAATACAAACTATTTGTTTTGTTTTTTTCTTAAATTAGCAGGAAGACAGTAACAAAATGCAGCAGGGTCCCTCTGCCGTATTCCAGGTTCATTCGGGAGGAGCTGGACGAAAGTCTGAATAAACGTCTCGGCAGAAGGAACAAAAACGGAGCAGAGCTTTAGCATAACCAACCGAGGTCTTCTGACACTTTCGCAAACAAAAGAGTTTGTTTACAGTGCAAAATGCCTCCAAATGACTGTTAGGCCGAATGTGTGGGGATATCCTCGACAAGCTGGCATGCTAATCGGCAATGTGCGAAACCCAAGGTCACGCCTGTCAGGTCCCGTGCCAACATCTCACACGGCTTCTCAACAGCACCCCGCAAACCCGGACAGGACCCCGGGCCTAAAACACACTTCAGCAAATGAAAAAAAGGCGGCAAAGCGCGGCCCCCGGTCAACGCGAGCATGACGGAACGTGGCCACGAAGACGAAAATCATGAGTGAAGGACAGACAGAAGGAAGAGAAGACAAGAAGGAGACAAGACTTAAAGAAAAGGTCTGAGCCTTACCTGTTGGGCTGGTGTGAGTGAAACAGGTTGGAAAGGGACAGAGTGTGAGGTTACGTGGTTGCTGGAGCAGAGGAAGGAGCACCTACCACGCAAAACATTGAGTCTCGTGGAAGCACTGATCTCCCCAACACTGTTGGAGGCCACACATTCATAAATGGCTTCGTCCCGCGGGGTACGAAGCGGCTGAATTCTCAGCACAGACCCAGAGCCATCGTCAAACTCTATCACCTGCAGGTGTGAGAGACAAGATATGTTAAAGGAGTTTTTTTGTTCGCAATTGTTGACAGACCTTTGGAGAAGCCGACCTACTACCGGTGGACGGGACCCTCCCTGGCAGACGGAGGCGCTTTCCTCCGCGGGAACCGAGCCGCACATTCCTCATTCTGGGGACGCTCCTTATTCCGGGATGTTCTTTATTCTGACGGTTGCCAACCTTTCCGTGACAGCTTCTCCAGTTAATGCTAATGAGCCCGAGCGCAAATACTGGGCTAAAAATAGCGCCGTTTTCATAAAATCTTTAAAAGTCTGAATATGTTAACAGGACAGATGGGAAATAGCATTTTTAGGTCTCTCCTTGTAAAGGATAACTACACAAATTTACGCGTTCATCTACGAGTGGCTTTTAAAAATTAATAGGGATTATTGAACATTTCATCTGCATTCATTTAAATGGTTTGTCCCGAGACTCAAAGCCACCTTCTCGGGACGAGGCGCCATGGGTGACAAATTGGTTTGGAGCTCTGATGCTCTTTAACCTTTGATATCAGGACCCGAAATCAATGACGCGTCGGTCTGGCATTTGCGCCGCTGTCTGGTGTCGGGCCTTTCAGAGCGACAAAGGTTGCCAACCCCTCGAATCAAAGAACGATCCGGATCTTCTTGCCTTCAGCTTTAGACCATCATCAGCAGACACGGTCACACACAGAGCTCGACCGCACTCAGACTACAGGTGTGAGACACCTCGGACGGCAACTAAAACCACGGACATTGCGGTCTATCTTTAAGAATGGCAAAGTGCTGCCTGGTCGACCAAGCAATTTCGGGGCGAATTGTAAAATGCACAACGTAGAATAAAATGTTTACTTTACTTTATTTCTGCCTCTGAAAGGTATCGTATTGGCCCATTCTTAAAGTTAAACCTAAGCAAGTTTACAAAACACACATTTGAATAATAATAATAATAATAATAATAATGGGACAGAAGCAGTACAGACATCTGGACGACTGCGGACGAGCACTACACAGTATTTTGACTGCGATACAACAACACAAGACCAGTGCGTTTGCACGGAAGACACACAGGACTCCGAGAGAGGTGTACGGTAGCCAATCCGGCCGCCGCCGAACGCCATATACTCACTGTTTACCAAACGGCCCGAGTGACAATTTGCATTTAAGGGCGGTTAAGAGAACAACATCTAAAGTACTGCAACAGTACAGACGCAAAGAGAAACAGGACAGGCAGCACAGGCCAAGGGGCAGCAGCACAGCGCGGGGGGGGGGGGCACCATGCTGAGCTCTCGATGGAAGCTGCGAAGCCGCACGCAACCTGCCCCCAGGTGTTAGTAGGATGCGGAGGCGGGGGGGGGTGCCAGCGGATGGGACGTTCGACAGGAATGGGTTGCGTTGCTCATGATAGGCCACGGGCGCATGCAGGGCGGGTCCAGGGTTCGGGTCGGTGGTGTATGTTCTGTATGCGTGTTCATGAGAACGGGCTGAACGCTGACACGGACGCACGTTAGGGCAGGAAAAGCCAGGAAACTGAGCCCTGTATGTCATCGGCGTCCGGGTTATAATGCTGTGCGAATCACAACAGTGGACATCTTGTCAGCGTTCAGCCTCAGTGTGTTAGTTATGGTGCAATAAAAAGAAAATTTAAATGAATTTGTGGATTTTTAAAGGGGCCAACTGCAGGCAGGCGAATGGGGTTGGGGTAAATGTGTGGAACAGTGGCGGCGATGCAGTCGGAGGTGCGGCCGCATGCGGGGGGAGGCTGGGCGGGGAGCATGCTGCAGCCCGTTAGCTCAGCACATGCAGGTGGCGGGGGGCGCTGTGGCACACCGAGGGGCTCTGCAGCATTCATATGTCGAGCATTTTACATCAGAACAATAGACCTAATACCTCAAAGCGCTGGTTGCTGACTTTCTTCCCCTTCTTGTTCCACACTATTTTGGGCCGGGGGTCCCCCGTGGCCTGGCAGATGAAGGATGCGACCCCGCCCTGTACTCCTGTTTGGTCATTAGGGGTTCTGAGGAACTTTGGTGGTGCTGCGGAGAAACAGAGGAAAGAAATGATGTTCAGAGGTGGCACGGAACCGTGGCGCAAACAGTGTTCTCCTACTGCATTTCCCTGCTATTTGCAACTAAAAACCTGGACTGCTGATAAAAGACAAGTGGCACCAAAGAGTCACACGGAGAGCCATCGCCAACTTCTCCATCAACATGATGACAGCATCATATCCAGACCGCTTTTCTCCAAATCCCACCCACTGTCTAAGGGAGACCTCTTCCCAGAAGGCCGCTCTCCCCAGAGCTCTGCCTCCTTCCTCTCCAGCCACTCTCCAACCGCTCTACAGGGGCTTCCGGGTTCTTCCCTGAGACAGTCCTGGGATACTGAGCTGCCCCAGTGGACCCAACTCCACCACCGTGCTGAGAAAAGTGTGTGGAGCCTGTTTGTACCGCATGTTGAGGATGCAGGTGAACGCTCCCCCCAGAATTGCGACAGGAGCTTAAACAAACACTCACACCTCGTCGACACCATCATACCTTCATTCGGTGATACCATAATGACTATTTATTGTGGGAAAGTTCTGTATATGGCAAGAACACAGAACATGGACGGTGAACACGGCCACCTTCCCTCTACGGCAAATTTCAACACCGACAAAACCATTTTACAAGCGAACGTTTCAAATACTTAAATGAACCCTTATGAGTAATTTACACTCAGCAACACAGCAACATTTCAGTGTGTGTAACCTGTGAGGAACGCGGCATATTTCCTGTGCGGACTCAGCGTGGTCCACATGCGGACTTTCTCCCCTTGTGAAATTCTCCACATGTTTGGAATTAATCCCATTCTAACTGCTGGAGCTGCCAGATAACAGCTGAGAACCTGCACAGCGCCTCATTCCAATACCGGCAGCCAGAGGAGATGCAAAAGATAGGCGGTAGATGCATCCAGTCAGAGGAGGAGTAGCCTTGATCAAGGTACTTTACTCTTCACCGAAAAAGCAGCACAAAGTACCTGGCTCTAAAAATGGGTAAATCAGAGTAAGTACCTTAGGTCTCAAACCTCACAAGGTCATCTAAGAAAAGCGAATTAATAAATTAATAATAATATTTCAACTGACTTCCTGCACAAATCCGCGTAAATCCTCGTGTTTTATATTTACCATCCAATTACTAGCTTATCTCACCGTTGCGACAGCACAACCTCTCGCATGTCCTCTACACTGTTTATGTGTCTCTTTGTCTAACATACATGCACACTGACTACAGCTTCCAGCTGAAATGTGTTCTTCAAGTTTGAGAGTGAAAACCCGCTCTTTATCTTAACCAGAAAGGTAGCGGAAAAGTAGTAAGAAGCAATGGGGGGCTCCTTGGCTTGGGGGGGGGGGGCCAGGACGACTGGCGCTACAGCAGCAGGGATCATGTTCGCGATGGCTGGAAGTGAAATGTCGATATGTCTCTGGGTCTGGCTGAGAGGCGAACAGCCTGTCGGCAGCCAGATAGCGGTTTGTGCTAAAATTAGCCCCGCTGCAGCGCAGCCTTACAGTAACCAGAGGATTACGCAGGAATTTAAAGTGGTCCTTCTGCCCGTCTCTGTCCGCAGCAGAGCCTGACCTCCCGCTGCAGCTGGACGGCCGGGAGTCACGTCCCCCCCGCGGCTCGGAGGCCGCACCAAACAAAATACGATTCCCTCCAAAAAGTAGGACATTTTCAACACAGAAACTCGAAAAAATGCAGCGACGGGATTCACTTTGCATTAGGAAGACAGGACTGTGGCGTCCGTTGTGCAAAGATCCCACAATGCCGCTGAAGCTGCTCGCCGCATGACGAATGCGGTCGGCGCGTTTGGGAATTCCATAAAGCCCGACTTAAGGCCTGGAGCACTTTGACAAAGGAGAGAGAACGGCTTTTTTCTTCCTAAGACGCCTGCGGTTCTTGCGAGGAACGGGCCGGTTGCGGGAGCGATCGCGTTCCCGACGAGAACCACGGCCCCTTTTCCTCCCTCTCCACTTTCCCCGATACGTCTTCATTTCACTTTTCTTCTGTAGGGTCAGGCTCAGTGTACCTGAAAGGAAGCAGGGCCTTGCTCAGCTAATCCTGTGCTAAGCCCTCGCTCACAAACAAATGTGGAGCGTGAAGCCGGCAGGGGCTGCGGAGGTGAGCGACGAGCACGTGGTCGGCGCTCTCTAGGGGGCGTTACATAACCCACCGGCCAGCATCCTGCCCCACTTCCAGATGTGGCGTGGGAGCACGGGTGGTGCGAGAGGTGAGCGAGGGGGCGGAGTCAGAGAGATAGTCGCTGAAGGTCTCGAGGGGAGGAGTCTCGGAAGTTTCTCCCTTGCCTTTGAGCGAAGCGCGTCGGATCCGGTTCCTGACTTCATCCGCGGAGCGGTTCCGTTGTGGATGCACAGACGCCTTTGTTCCACACGCAGAGGGAATGCCCTCCGTGACAGGGCAGGGGAATCGCGCACATCACTCAGGTCAAACACACCCTGCACCACTGTTTATGGGCCTGACAGCAAATACATAAAAAAGGTACCTCTGGGGGGGGTGGGGGAGAGTTCTCGGTGGCTGTCGGTCAAAAAGAGAGAATGAAAGCGACCCGAGTGCAGCTGCTGAATCTGCCTGTCTTATACACGATGGCCCCTTTCGCACACGCACGCTGCACACAAACAGCCGTCACGCAAAGCTAAATTATTAAAAACACCCGGAACGAACTTCCAAAACTGAGTACCTTCCCTCCCCCCAAGCCATCAGTATCACATACAGAGACAGAGAGAAGTTAACGCCTTGATGGGGGTCTCCCACCGGGAGCTGGGGTCCGACACCCACCGCCGGGGTCCTCCACACGAGGCACCCTTGGTAACAGCAGGTTAAGCACCCTCAACCCCTCGTGCAGTCCCAGGTTCCAGTCCCTGGTGCAGCAGCTGCTGAGCAGGGCTGTGGTACCTCCAGCAGCCGCTCTTGACAGGCCACCTACTCTGCAGGTCCGCAGGTGACGGCAGTAGTAGCAGTCAATGCCCCTGAGGGACGAACACGCAGGTGGGGACACACCTGCGGGCTGGCTGGCTGTTGGGGGTGGGGGGTGTTCTTGGTCTCCAGCAAAGGGGGACCAACCTGGGAACAGCTGAGCAAAGCAGGGCTCTTGTGCTGTACGGAAAGCTCTGGAAGGGGAGATCCATCCACAACAGATGCCCGCGCCTGTCGCCATAAATCAGCCGGGCAGCGACAGTGGGGGGGGGGGTCATCATTCAGTAAAACAGCCCGTCGCAACAGATGGCACCCCCCCTCCCTCCCCACACCCCAAAACAGCCAGGATGGACGAAGTGAGGACTCGGCGAATACGAACATCGGTGATCTAACAAAAACGCCGCGCGAGACGGCGGGCGGGGGTGGGTTGGGAGGGGGGGGTGACGCCACAGATCTCGGCGGTCATGTTTCCAGCATCGCTGCACAGGCCTTCACAAGTGCTCTCCACATCACACTTGCGGGGTAAACAAAACATTATGTGCTTTCTACCTGACAGGAGGAGGAAAGAACCTGCGGAGAACGGTCAGAAAATGACACCTTGTGATGGACGGCAAGCGGTGGCGCGTGGGCCGACTGCCGCAGAGGGGCGTCGCTTCCTTCCAGCGGCCAGACGGAGAAGTGGCTTCAACCGCACGGCTCCCACGCCGCAGCGGAAGGTAATTATCTGACCGGATAGAAACCGGCGGCTGGTCACAAAAAGCACGTTCATTTAGTCAAACATGCCGTCGAATAGCGGCGTTGTTACAGGACGCCGCAAACAGTCATTATGTAACCGCTATTAAGACGAGTATTTGATTCGGACCAAATTAATTTAACCATTTTGACAGAGTTGGATACTTGCAAATTTTCAACATGACATGTTGTACCAGGCGGAAAGTTTGGAATAAATATAAACAGTGACCGGAATTACAGATGGTTGAAGGTTGAAGAGGTTTGGCTTATTTGTCTCTGTAGACACACACTCACACACACACACACACACAAACACACAGGCCTTACAAACAGTTGAGTTAGAATCTGCGAATGAACATGTTTTCCATGTTTCTTTTCCAAAAAAAGGGGCGTCTTGTGTGTCGGTGATGGACGCCATGGCGCTCGCGTGTGGGGGATGAATCAGTCAGCAGTCTGTACCGAACAGGAGTTTTGCAAAGAAGGCCGTAAATCCGCTCCGAAGTAATGAAATTATTATTATTATAGCTGTACCCAAGACTTTTAAAGAACCTATGAATAAATCATAGGAGATCTTTATTACACTGTTTTTCTTATTACTTTTTAACTGCGTTGTTATGCTGGGTTTATGAAAAAGTTTCTGTGGGTCTCGGTTGAGCTGATAAACTGAGGACTTGGATGAATAACTAAGTTAAGGCAGCATCTGTATTATTAACCGTTTATTGGCTGAAGCTTAGTGGTAAAAGTGACCGAGGAGGTACAAGAATCACTTCCAGTCTGAAGTGTGTTAACAGTAAATACCTTTTTTGTAAACTTTTATGTGTGCCTGTGTTTTATTGGCTCACAATAATCTCTGGGTAATTTCGAATTGTTCATCGAACTGTGATCCCAGCTGCCTGTTCAGGTTCGCATGGAAGAAAAAGTACCTTTTTTTAAGAAACTCGAAGAGCTTTTATAAGATGCTCTGAGTTAACTGTTCTGTTCTGTTCGCCTGCTGGGATCTGAGTCGGGGGCTCTGTCACACGCTGGGAAACCAGCGCAGGAAACCTCCGGAGAGCCCGCCGGACCCGACCGGCGCTTCCCGGCAAACGCATTTCTGGCCCTGTTGTTTTACGCTGTAACATGTTAAAGAGCTTGAATGAAACAGAAGCCGCCTTTGATTTTCTTGTAAAAACCAAATTGAACCCTGGGGCGAGTGAACCTTAAAAAACGATAAAGAAAACCTCAACAAATTAAAAATCGATACGAGCGGCGGCTGTGCCGGGGCCCGTCGCCGGCGTGCGCTATCTCCGCCCAAGGCCTGCCGGATCACGCAGATAGTCGAAGAGACACGGCGTTTCGAAGCGATTACGCAAATGTGATGGGAGCAAGTGACAAGTGACAAGAGTTCTGTCTGCTTTTAATTATTCCTCCACTTCTCTCGCAGGGATCATGGGAAACGGCCGTCCGCAGGTCCGTCGCTCGACACGGTGTCAGATCCTCTTCGTCTCGCCGTTTCCGGTGCGGCGGCTCGTACGGCCGCCGCTTTCCCGCAGGACAGACGAGAGGGCGTCCGCTCCCGTCACGGCCGTCAAACGTCACCGAGCGGCGGAACGGCCCTCAAAAGAGGACGGCCTCGCTCGCGGCTGCGGCTTTCCCGCTTTTAAAAAAGGCCTTTCGCGCGCTCGCAGAACAGCTCTTTGACCAGACGCTGAAGGCCTGACAACCAACACGGTCTGCAGACAGACCCTGAAGTTTGCCTGTGCGAAGCGCGAACGTGGGTGTCGGATTTAAAAGAAATCCACCTCTGACAGCGAGTCGGGGGCCGCCGGAATTTAAAAACGTTTTGTTTGTATCAGGTGAAAAAACAAAACGCGGCGCTATAGTCACCGAGAGTCGGCCAGACGCAAACAAAACAGCAGTCGGGAAAAGTGACCTTTAACACAACATTAATTTTACAGAACAAGAAAAACTTTGTTGAAATACTGTTTCAAAGCCTTGTTTTTTGACATTTCCCCTCCTCAGCAGAGCACCTTCACAGCCAGCTGGTGCCTGGAAAGGACCCCCCTCTGCGTGGGAGCTCCTGCCTATTTGCATCTCATTTGCATGACCGTCCCGGAGACCGTGAGCAGCCGGTGAGGGCAGCGATCTCAGCCCGGACACCCTGTATGACATCACCGAAAGGAGCCGACCCCCCGCCGCCCGAAGGGGGCTTCCCTCGAGCGCCCTTTACGGCGGGTCACCGACGCACGGCGACCCCCCCGGCGGGCCCCTCGTGCAGGCGACCCTCAGGAACCGTGGACCGCCGAGCAAAACCACCATTAAACCCAGCGAGTGAAAACGTGACATCACGCAATTACACAGAGCAGTGCACACGCGTGTCGGACCGGGTCACCTTCACGCGGGGGTCGTGTGAAGAAGAGTCACCCCCCCGGGAGCCAGAAAACCCGAACGTCACCGCGGAACCGGCTTGCACTTCAGAGGCCGGAAAACAATGGCGCCAAAACAACCGCAAATGCAAATTCCCCCTCGTAATTATTACACCTAATAGGAGAAATAAATAAAAGACCCCACAGCTGCGCTCACATCTGACTGTGACGGCGACCATCTCTGCCGGGGACACTTTTATTTGCGGTGCGACTGGTGTCGATTTTTTAAAAAAAACGTACGGAACGCGCCGGGAAATACTGCTGCTTCGCCCGCATTCAATTCACCAGTAGGAAATTGGTTTCCAAACGTGACGCGCAAATCGTGCGTTCGACGCGCCTCTGCTGAGTCGTGCGAACACGCGCGATCGCGGTGGCGCCCGTCTTCTGCACGCGCGCGTACGTGAAACACGCGATTCTGCTTGGTGAAGGATTCTTGATTTTTCCGACGGGGCCCCGCACGTGTCGCCGCGCAGACTTGGGAACTCGGCGGCACCAAACACGACCGTAAAGGCATTAGCTTGTCAAAACCAGCAGCGACTTCCTGCCGAGCGTAACCCACGCCCCGGGGGACCTTCCCGGCGAGCGGCGAGGAGCGGCGGCGAGTCACAACAAGCCCAAACACGGCCCTCTCCGGAGGCCCAATTAA
Source organism: Arapaima gigas (assembly GCA_900497675.1). Lineage (NCBI taxonomy): Eukaryota > Metazoa > Chordata > Actinopteri > Osteoglossiformes > Osteoglossidae > Arapaima > Arapaima gigas. The sequence goes on along the minus strand of UFQX01001349.1, from coordinate 55,013 downwards.
AGCAACGCAAAGAAAATAACAGCTTTGCTGCTGCTGAAAACCTCTTCATTTCCACCGTGTGTGTGCTGATGTTCGAAATGTTTTATTCATTCACCGTAACAAAGGAACAAAATAAAAACAGTATCCAGTGCAGCCCAGGCAGAGCAGTATGTCGCCCTCGACATGTCAGGGTGTTGCTGAGCATGTCATTAATATGACGCTGCACATTTTTATAAAGCTGTGTCTGAAGAGACGGTGCGGGGAAGATGCAGGCCTACAGCGTGTGTGTGTGTGTGTGTGTGTGTGTGTGTGTGTGTGTGTGTGTGTGCGTGATGGACACGCAAACACGCCACACGCAGAGCAAACGTTTACAGCCATTAACAGGCTGGGAAGTGACCCTTTCGAGCTGTGTGTGACGCCCCAGCTGCTCGTCCTCTGAGCCAACGCAGGGTTCCCTCCTGTTGCCGATGGCGACCAACAGGTACACCCACACTGAAGGTGCGAGACGGTGAAGATCATCGCAGGTAACCTGGCGCGGTTTGTATTTTTCCCGAGCTGCCTCGACAAAGGTGTCCTGTTGTACAAAGTGATGCTTTTTTTCCCGCCGCCGGTGTCTTCGGACGGGAAAAACACATTAATAAACAGAACGTGTTCTCAGTGTTCTACTCGCTCTCAGCCGGTGGGCCAGACGCATAAATCACTGCAGCACCGCGGCCAATCAGACGCGTTCGTGTCAGTCGTTTTTTTTCTTCCCGGGGAAACACCTGGATTAGGACAAGAAAGACGGTGTAAGATCCCGCAGCGGAGGTCTGTGTGCAACACCTGTTGACGCCACTTCGCCATTTCATTCAGAAAGGCCTACCGGTGCCAATGTGAGGTAGTGGTGTGAAGACCCTCCGCAGTGCCACACGCTGCCACAAATTTGCAGGTAGGAACCGCAACTTAAGGGTTTTAAAACTCGGGCAACTAAGAATTGTTTGTTCCATCTGTGTTACGCAACAGCGAAGACGGTGCCGCCACGTCAGAACCGGCAATCGACACAGCGAGATGCTTCTTTCCTTCTTTGGTCTCGGCTGAGATGTGACGATGCGAGAGCCTCCACGGACGGGGTCAGCGGAGGTTTCCGGGTGCTGAGAAAACCCTCACTGACCGCACGTGATCACAGACAAAGGCGGGGACACCATCAGCACGAACTCCGAGACGCGGTAAGTTACCGCGGTATGAGCTTATCTCATTAAAACCCAAAGCGGTGTACCGTTTGGTCATCGTGGGCAACTTCTTGCACCTCCTGTGTCAGAAAAGAGCATCCTGCAGTTCTGAAAATAAAGCAAACGTGGGCTGGAGAAGTGCCCAGGGAGGGTGACAGCTTTGATCTGGGAACGCGTCCCACAATGTGTCCCCTGGGTGTTTCAACAAAAGGGACACTGATCGCGCGGCGGCGTGACGGGGACACGGCTGGACTCACGGTTTGAGCAAATAAACTGGTATGTACTGGAATCCTGGACCGAAATCGAAAGTCCGTCCGCTCTCCGCCGTGGCTACGATGCTGTGGAATGAGCTCCCTCTGACCCTCAGACCTGCTGAATCCCTGCTATCAAACACATTCCTTTCAAACCTTTTTCCCTTTTTCTCCTGACCTCCAAACTGCTCCATAAACTTGCACCACAGCGTCTGTGACGTCACCACCTTAGCAAAAACGGTGCTGTTGGACTGTGTTGCACCGGCTGTGTTTGAGTGAGTTAACGGTATATAGATGTGAGTGAATAAATGTCCCGTCTGCAGAGCGGGCTGCTGCGTGCGGGAAAAGACAAACGTTACGAGTGTGAGAGTTGATGTAACTGCGGGCTGAGCTGACGTGGAATAACCCCTCCGACCACATTTCTTTTTTTTTTAAACGCCGCTGCATTACATACGTGGAGCCCTGCTGGACTCCGCACATCATCCTTTGGCGGCAGGACGTTCGATTTAATAGTTGCCCGCAAACCTATAGCAACTATTTCAAGACTTGGCAACATTTTTTTTCCCCGTCCGACATATTGCTCGGAGAAACTCGAGGCGAATGGCTCTCATTAATCATTCACCCACCGCGACGACATTGTCAGAATTCATACCGTGTTCTTCTGAAACAGGGCTTATTGCATCCTAAAGACAATTTCCCCCGCTGCCCTTCCGGGCCGAGTTTCCGGACGGGGTTCGGAGGAATTGGCTTCCATTTCGCAGCCGTCCTCCTCTCAGCCCGCGGTCCTCGCAGCTGCTCCGTGCCCCATTCATCACTCGGGACGGAACAGGCGCTCGGCCTTCCGCGTGGGCGGCCATTACAGCGGCCCCGCGTCTCCGTGCCCAGATCGGCTTTGCGTTCATCATCTTCTGCCCGACTTTTATCTCCCCCACGTGACTCCTTGCCGGGATGGTCCCTATAATAAAACGCCGTGAGGAACGTTAAGCAAAACGGGGGGAAATAAAATGGAATAAAGATGGAATTTCGATGGGAGGTGCGGGATTGAACCCACAGGGCCCTGCTGCTCGGAGCGCCGCGTCTGGAGATGTCCGTGGGGAAGAAGCCTCGTGGAGCAGCTCCTCGGCCGCTCGAAACCTCGTGTTCCTGGTCCTTCGGGAGATACGACCGGTTAAAGCATTACATCCCTGGACATTTCCAACCTGTTCCTGAAGCACCATCTCCTGCTCCTTTAGATGTACATGTTAGTTTTCGTGTCCTTGGTACTGATCTGGAAAACCTGAGATCCCTGGTCATTTCTCAGCTGGAGATCATCAGTAAAGGTGTGTTTGGTCTTGTGCTGTTGAGCGCTGTTGATCTTGACTCTTGCTGACCACCTGAACCGAGAGCCTCCGGAAAGTTCCATCTTCCACTAGTGCACAATGTTGAAAGAGGCGTCACTGTCACCGCGGTTGAGTCTATTCATCTCCATCTCGTAGCTGCCTGTCCTCTACTTCTTTTTACTCCTTTTCCCACCAAGACGATCCAACCTTCTCACGATGCATTCAAAGTGCGACGACCACAGTCTCGTCGTCGGAGCCTCCAGTGGTCGTTCTGGCTTCCTTTGACCAGACAACCTGTCTTCCTGCTGTCCACGGTGTCTGTATCATCAGCAAATGCTCGCGTTTCCTCCTGTCCTCGAGTCCAGCACCAGCTGGACCTTGCAGACCCCCGCTTGAAACCCACACGCCTCGACGCCGTGACACTCGAGCCATTAAGGATGCCGCGCTGCGACCTGAGAAGAGCAGCGCTGTGACTCACCCGCCTCTGGACAAAATCACAAGAGCGTTCGCAGAGCCGCCTAAAATCGTCGGGCACTTTTGTTGAGAGATTTTCTTCTGGTGGCGCGAATACGGCAAACGTTCCTGTTTTCCGCTAAAGACAAGTGTGTGGGCATGAAGCGCACGGACTCGAGGCCACCGACAGTGGTTATTCACCCGCTTCATCACACCAACGTCGACTATTTAATTCCCGGCGGATCAATATTTGTAGAATGTGAACAAATGTTGTTCAGTGATCTCCAGAGAGTTTGGCCTTGCGAAGAGCACAGCTACCCAGCGAGGTCAGTTCACAAAGCCCACAACCTGCTATCTCTCTGCTCCTCGTCACTCGAGTGGGACTCGCTTTACTCAGTTTCGGGGTCCAAAATTAACCCGTCTGGGTAAAATGCCTTTGTTCCAGGGCAGCAGGTTGTCGGGGGGGTGGAGTTGTCTCTTCGCTTTCAGCATCCTGGGTTTGAATCCCACCTCCTGATGTAGACCCCTTGGTTGTGGTATTTGACCTCAGCTGGCACAGTAAAACGTACCCTGCTGTATAAAAGGGTAAATCAGTGCACCTCACTCTGTAAGTCACCTTGGAAAAAAGTGTCAGATAAGAACGGTTAACAACTTTTTGCGCTGAAACGCCATTTTCCCCTGTAGTCTCTAAAGGACGCCGGAAGGTCACCCCTTCGACCTCTAACCCCGTAGAGAAGAAGATATACTTCGGTTTTCAGTCGAGTGTTTTTTTCTTTGCTTATTTCTCCGTTGCTGTTCAGAGTGACACCAGCGGCGCTTTGGGGACACACTTCCTCGATCGCAGTTAAAGCCCCGGTTTAAGTTCCTCTTACATGACTGTGAAAAGGTTACATAAGGGGACCTGCAGGCGAACAGAGTTCACGAGTGGGTCATTTTTATTGAGCGCTCAACTGCGTGGTCTATCAGACTCTAGAACCATCTTCTGTTATTGTGCAGAAAGATCTTGAAGTCCTCATGCGTGATCTGTGATTATTAAAAAGCATTAAAAGCTCATGCATCCACCTCCCTGGGCATTAATGCCCATATCAGCTTCTTTATGAGACATTACAGCTTAAATGTTCAGAAGTAAACGTACAACATCACGCACCGATTAAGCAAGTTCTTCTTTCGTTGTTTATCCCGTGCTAAAGAAGTAGAGCATCACGGGGGCAGAACTTGGCGCTTCGTGGCGTCTCGCTCCCGCGAATCATTAAACTTGTTATGTGGACTAAGGTGCGGCTGAAGTCATTTCTTCCGCGGGGTTCGCGTTCATTCTCCACGGGACCGGCGTGCACGGCAAAGCGTGACGTTACCGTGGAAACCGCGTCACCGCTGCATCGACTGAGTCCCACGAGGCAAAGTCTCCTGGCGAAGATGCCAGAAACAACGCGTTTTGTTGCAAGCGTTCGTATGGACCGAGCAGCATTTATTACAGGGCAAACTAAGTCATAACAGGGGGCGTTTTGATCCTGCGGTTGATAATCGGACGACGTCTGCGGGGCGAAGCCCCCGTCTCACGCGCGGCCTGCAGATAAGCGCACGTCTTTCGTCAAAGTCGATTCCGACGCCACGGCGGGAGTCGGGTCGCTGCTGCGGATGACGGGGACGGATGCAGAGAGAATCCCCAACACGATAAACACGCAGAGCCGTTCGGATGTACGAAACGAAAATAAAAATAAGCGTTTTGCTAAACTGCCGTGAAGCTGCCAGCCTATTCCCATCAGTCTGTTGCTCATTCATTCTTGCGTTTTTCCCGCCGGTCACGGGGAATAAAGCAGGGCTGTTCGCGCTGCTCGCTGTTTACGTGCGTAAGCCCCCGCGTCTTTGTCCCACCGCCAATCCCCGGGGATTTCGCCGCAGCCGGGCGCCGTGCTCGGCCTTGCCCCATCCGGAGAAGATGTCACCTGCCCTGTGAATCCGGCCCCTGCGCTCAGACCCGGGCTTCAACTGGTCAACCCGGCCGAACCGAATCGGCCGCCGGGCTCCTGTTGTCTTCGCCGTCGCTCCGCCAACGTACCTCGGTGCCATTCCTTTCCCATCACCCGCTTCTGCATGCGGACAGGTTTATTTTTGCTCCCTCGCCGCCCGGGGGACTTTCACGCTGTCGGGATTCTTGTTCCGTCTCTGACTGAGAAGAAAGATCAGAGGCGCCGTGTTCCTTCGCATTTCAGGCTACAGCCGTATTTTGACTTTATTTTGTTGCCTCTGCCTGAGACGGGAGAGTAGAAACGTCTGACTGTACCCATAATTCCACTCGCACACACAGCTGGGGAAATTCTCCTTTAGTAGATACATATGTCTTGTGAGCTCAAGTAGTTGGTTTTTCATGTCTTGACTTTTCAGTCTCATTTTAATCGTCACGATTCTCTCCACTGGTTCCGGTTGCTGACGGTCAAAGGATCTGAACCACGGCGCCTATATGACCTGGTCACTGCCTACACCCTCCTCTGGCTGCTCACAAGAGGGTCCAGAATCTAGATTGTGTACTTTCTCTTCTCAGTCCCCAGCGTGGTGGACTGAGCTCCCTGTGCCCCCGCGAGTGGCTGAGTCCCTCCCAAACCCACCTCTCCCGACCTCCTGACAGCTACATAAGTGAGTCCGACGCCATCCGCTGCGATGTCACTTCTGTAGGCGGCTACCTGAGCGATGGGATAATGAGGGTTTACGAACATCTCCACGCACTTCCCGGTACTTCCTTCCACCAGTTCCCACCTCGAACTAGTTTCTGGGCCTGGAACCGGAAATTAATCTTCTCCGCCAGCTGCGGCTCGGCCGACTCCCGATCCCCAAGCGGTGCTCCCCGGGAGCGTCTCAGATAGTGACGGGGCGGCCCGGGAGGCCCAGGACAGCGAGCCCTAAGCCGTCCAGATCGGGGGCAATTAAAAGGCTGAACGATTGTTGTCATTTGCTCCCTTAATTCCTCCAGCGTCAGTCATTAAAGTCCTAATTGATTAGTTATGATCCTTTCCTGCACCCTCCTCCCCACAGGACCTCGATTCCATCCTATAGTCTCCAGATGTCTGGTGCCGCAAGCAAACCGGCTCGCGTTTCCTCCTGGAGTCGACAGGGGCTCCGGGGCCGGCGCTCTTCGAACGCGGCAAGCCGGAGCGGCGCGGCGCCTCCGACTGGGACAAACTGTGACAGGTGCTACCAACCAGGGTTGACGGGCCATGTTTATGGAAGACGAGAAGATCCACGGGTGACTCTTCGAAACAGAACAACTTTCCACCATCTGTGGGCTGAAGCTGCCTTCTGCTCCTCAATGAAAATTTCAGCGCAGTCAGGCGGCACGGAGTCAGGCAGGAGGGGGAACGTCTCCATTTCCCAGAGCAGGTGATCCCAATTCATATCATGAACATCTCATCATGGGAAGAAAGCAATCAGAGGTGCAGAAAATTGTGCCGATGAGCACGAGCTGCTCTTAGATACCGCTTTTTCCTGCTATTATTTTCCCAAACGCACCAATTAATGTGTTTATCTGCTCGTGCGGCGCCACTTTGGAGTGGATTTGGTGAGCCAATGGGAGAGGAGAGGGGCACCCCCCTTGGATTGCCGCCGCGCCGCCACAGGCCTGGGGGAGCTCGACACTCCATTAGGCGCGTTTGAAGCGATGGAGCTGCGGGAGCCTCAAATGAATTTGTTTACCCTTTTTATCATTTCGAGAGAGACTACGCGGCCCGTGCGGCCCGGGCTCCTCGCGGAATCGTAAACCCAAAACCAGGCAAGAGCGAGTGGCGTCACGAGGGGCGGCTGCTGTTTCGTGGTCAGACGCTTTGCACGCTGGGCACTCTGGTCCAAGGTCGGCGGAACTTGCGCCGATCCACCCGTTTTCGGTTTCGGGTTCACTTTTTCGTCATTCTGCCCCATACAGGTGTACAAGAGGACAGAATGTAGTTTCACCCGGACCGCGGTAAACAGACAACAGGGCGACACGAGACAACACGGCCGAACTGAACAGGTGAGCAGGGGAATAAAGAGAAATGGTAAATGACAAAGAAATAAGAAGCTATATTGATAATAGAATAAGGGAATAAAGGGAGTGCTGGTGTGGAGGGGCGGTCAGTTCTCGGTGAAAACTGAGAAAGATTTTTTAAAAATCAGACATTTCTACCGTACCAGTTAACAAATAAGTGTATCGACCTTGTTGGTCACGAATGGGGTTAGTAAATAGTCGCTAATGGTGTTCATGCTGTCGTTCTGGGTACGTGGCAAGCAGGGCGCAGTGGCCAGGTGTGAATCCCACCTCCTGCTGTATTTACCCTGCCGTGTGTGTGTGTGTATTTTTTTTAATAACTGCAAACAGGCTAAGACTACAAATCACCATGGACAAACGTGTCAGGTACGTGCAACGTGGGGTCAGTACCTGCATAAAGGTACGACAGTAACCCTTACGCTCTGAGGTTAAGGCAGCTGTTCTAACCACTGTAGCGCCTGCTGCCCACAAACCCACAAGGAAGGACACCATTAGAGTTTAATCGCAGAGCAATACCCCTCTGGTAAGAACAATAAATGGCTCCTAACTGAATTGAGATTAAAATTCTTATGGCCCATAATTTGCCTGAATAAGGAGTTGGCAGAGAACAGATCGCGAGGCCCGGTACAGTATATCCTCCCTGTGTAATTGCCTTTTCTGTGCATAACCACCAATGTGCTTCGTAATGAAGACGCTGCCAATAAACGCATAAATAAAGACTAATAAATCCCCTGTATCGCGCATTAGAAAGGGGACAAATCGGCTGGAACAGACGGCTCTGCAGCGCCAGAGCGGAGAGAAAGACCTCCAGTCGTGTTGCGAAGGATCGACATTCGCCAGAAAGAGATGATTCAGACGTCCCATCGTGTTGCACTTCTTATTTCTATCGCCGGGGTAATGCCTTGGTTGCCATGTGGGGGGCACGTTGTTAAATAATATATTCATCAGTTAAGGAGGAGCGCAGCTGCCTGACAGCTCCTGGGCGGTGCGTTCGGATGCGGGTTCGAATGCGGGCGGTCGAATCTGCGCCTCGGTGTCCCACAAGGCCCTTCCGACAGCCCCACGTACTACATGTGTCATTATTATTATTATTATTATCTACCCACCTACCTGACGCTTTTCTCCAAGCCGCGTTACAGCGAGAGGTCTGCACCTTGACACACTTACGCTGATTTATCCTCTTACACCGCAGGGTCGGTTTTACTCTTCCGGTACCCCGATGAAGGGCTCCGAAACAGGAGCGGAGATTCAGACCGGGGACCTCTGAGAGCAAGATAATGGTCGTAATCACTACGCCGCCTCCTGCCCCGAGCTTCACCTACGGATCTGTCACTGAGGCCACATCAGACCCTACTGTGAGCATCAGTGTCGGTCAAAACTACCACTGACTGCAGTTCTGCTGGTATCCATCGCTGGTCAGACACTAATGCGCTAGAAAGGTCAAATTTGACCACTTTTCTACTTTTTAGAAAGCAAGGACACGCAGTTTGGGCTTGTAGGGGGCGCTCTCTGGGGGAGATAAATGATCGCTCAACTCGCAGCGGCCGTGTCATTAATCCGCTGCGCGGTCGATGCGATTTGCAGTCCTGCGGTCGCAGGGCTTTTCTCCAGGGTGCGGCAGTGATTCACCTGGACGGAGCGAGTCGCGCTCCCCCGTCACCCGAACCGCGGCCCCAGTTCTCCCACTGGTGAAAGTGCACTCGTACACGTCAGCTTTGCCGACAGCAGAGGTGGAATTACGGAAACGTCAGGGCGGACAAAGACCACCCCTCCCCGAGTGCCTCAGGGGTCTCTGTTTGCGGGGGCCTCTTTCGACATTTAACTGTTGACCTGCAGCGGCCGGTTGCCGACGGTCGCAGATGATCTCACACATGGCCGCAGTGCAATTTCAGGCTCCGATCGAACCCCAGACATTCACTGAGGGATGGGACCAGACAGTGGCGCCATCGCCACGGCGACCATAACTGTTGCATCTGGCAGGTGGGGGGGGGGGGGGGGGAAATTTTCTTTTTTTTTTAATTATTTCCCCNGGGGGGGGGGGGGGGGGGGGGGGGGGGGGTAAATTTCATTTTGTTGTAATTAATTCACCCGGGAGGGAAATTAAACAGACTGATTTAATTCCAACTCTGGTAAAAGTGTTAATTCTGTTACAAAACAGGAGTCATGGGCACAATAAACATCGTGAACATTCGGAACACGGTAAATTTAAAAAGAAACAAAAAACTACTCGGTTTAAGCAACGGATTCATTGTTAACTGTTTTTTTACTCCACTCTGACTAATATAAAGCGGTGATCAAATGGGGAAACATCCTTGTTGAAGGTAAGTGCCGAAGGGTGAGGGAGTCTACAGCACTGCCTTCCAGTAAACCGACATCTTTGCTAAAAAACATGCGGACAAAAGCGTTAAACTCAGACACTGGATGGCGGTTCGGTCAGTTTGCGGCTTGACCGGTTCCCCTAGCGCAGTCGCTAACGCTAACACCACCAGCGCGGCGCTTTCTGGTGCCCGTCTCGCGTGACAAATATCCTTAAATCCTTTCGTTTTCCCTGCAAACGATGCTTTGCTTGGGAAAGGAGTGTTGAAGGAAGAGGCCATTTGTGGTGTGGACGCCGGCGCGAGGCCGGCAGCAGCGGCCCTCCGTTTACGCCGTCTCCGCATCAGTCTGAGGTTTACGCACTGATACAGCAGGGTAATTTCTACCGATCGAGGGCAGCACAGCGGGAGGGATTCGAACCCGCTACGCCACCTGCTGCCCGATGAGGCAAACGGACGGTGTAAATGCTGGCGGTGCGGGCCACGTTGTTTTTGCCCGTCACCTCCAGCAAGCAGGCGTGCCCTGGCGCTCGCCGGAGGTGCCCTGGCAGCTGGCACGACGTATATAAGCAGCCCAGAGAGCGCACCATCTGTTGGGCGGCACCCCGGCCATCCAATGCGCTGCTTCCTCTCGGTTCCACCTCGTTTTTCCCTCGGCCGGCGGTAACCGCGGTCCTCTACGGTGCAGATGGTGCCTGTTTCTGCTCAAGTATTTACACAGATGTGGGTGGCGGCAGCACGGGCACGTGGGGGGCACGGGACTCGATACACTTCTGCACCCCGGGGAGGCGGACAGCGAGGAAACAACAGCGAACAAAGAGGTTTATCCCCTCGTAGCGCCTCCTCGCGCCACAAACTCACGGCCAATTTGCTTTGGCTTTGATAACACACAACCGCGCAGCTGCCAGAGACGTTACATCACAACAGCTGGTGTGACAGGGAGCACTGGGCCATGGAGCATTCTGTCTGTCTATCTATCTGTCTGTCTGTCTATAATCTATCTGTATCCACTCACTCACCCATCCATCCATCCACCCGTCTGTCTGTCTGTCTGTCTGTCTGTCTATAATCTGTCTGTATCCACTCATCCATCCATCCATCCATCTATGTATCCAACACCCTTCCTTGAAGCCACTTACACCGATGCAACCTTTTACACAGTGAGCTCATTTTTATTTTACTGATTCGGGGTGAGAACCACAGCATACTATGGTAGGAGTGGGGATTTGAATCTGGTTCTGTCCAATGCAAGGTGGCAGTTCTGAACACTACGCCCCCTACTGACCGTCAACGGGGCCTAAGAATCGATACTTTTGACCACTTTAGTGCTGCAGTTCCTGGTCCTCCAGTGAACTTGCCACCTTCCACACACACTGTAGCTGCTACGCCAACCCCTGTGGGGGTCAAGGAGGGAGGCCATGGCCACCAGCAGGCATTTTGGATATCCAGTCTCTGGTGCCCAGACATCCTGCATCACTTCAGGTAAGAACCAAAACAGGAGCGTTCAACCTCGACAGCCATCAGCTCGAAATGGTCAAAAAAGTCAAGCGAAATCAGTAACTGCTGGAGCAAACGCCAGGAGGATGAGCCGTGTGTTTTCGGCCTCCAAATGAACCATCGTGTTCGACTCACGCAGTATTATTGCCAGAGTAAGGAGTGATGTGGGTAATATTACTTTCCGACAAACTTTTGCTCATCTCCCCATACGTTACCCTCTCACTCGAGACTCACCCGGCTATATCCGTCAGCAAATTATTTCATACTAATATTCCGCGAGAAGGAAATCAAAGCGGAGAAGCTGTAATGAGACTTTCTCCGTGTCGTCTGAGCGCGGCCACAGCGGCGTGTGTCACCGAGCGCGGGGTCGGCGGCGGGCGCAAACGCGGGCGACTCACTCTCGGCGTCGGCGAGGAGCAGCAGAGAGAGGAGCAGCAGTCCCGCAGGCCTGGCCGTGTGCATCATGTGACAGCTTGGAACCAGCATCCTTCCGCAGCCTGGATCTCACTGGCTCACAGGCCACCGTGAGTCAGCCGGGTCCGGTCTCTCAGACGCAGGGTTTTCACAGCCTGTAACGGACACAGAAGGCACAGGTCACACGGCGCGGCCCCAACACACACACACACACACACACACACACACGTAAGCTTCGTGGAGCATCATTCGGTTATTCAGTATCACCCACTGGCGACTCTCCAGCGTTTAAATGAGCCACCCACCCCTCGCCCGGCGAGTGTGTACATCCATGTCATCGCGGTTTCGTACGGCCCTGCAAAATCGCTCCTCTAAGTCACGGAACGGTGAAAGGATTACGCGTTGCTAGGCAATGGTGCCACGTCGAGTTCAAGGGCACAACGGCGAGTTCAAGAAGAGATTCGCACCGACTTTGCCGCCCTTCGTCACTGGCCTCCTGCACCTCACCGGTCCCCCTCCCTGCCTCTCCGGGGGGGGACCTCGCCGATCTGCTGCTGGCCGTCAACATGATGGCCGAAGGGCAGCCGCAGCGTTGTGGGCATCGGCGAAATCGAACATAGCGGGAGCGGTGAGGCCACCGGCCGCTGTCAGCGACCCTGCGGTCATGAGATTGTTTTCATTACTGCTGGTTATTGTCCAGAATGCTCTCCCCTCGACTCACACGAACCCTCTTCGGTACAGCAGGGCATGTCGTCATCCTCCAGGACACATACGCGCTATCTCTCTGCGAAGAAGTGAGGTCACGACCCACAAGCTGCGCTTCGAGATGCCCCAGCCTGCAGTCGCGTCCCGGGACGGCTGCCAGACAGCGATCCGGGGCGGGAGAATCTGTATCGGGAATATGTAGCCCCCAGCTGTTCAATGACCTCTGGCAACTGCCGGGATGAGTGTTCAAGGCCCTCCGGTGGATTCGGGCTCCGTTTTAAACTGCCTTTCCTTCTCGCGTCACCCGCTTACTAGTTGCTTTGTGATATTAGCGACAGCACCGAGAAACGGGCAGCATTATCTTCCTTTCTCAGAGGCTCGTGTTTACCATCGCGGCTCGTATGAAACGGTCCCGCAGGCAGCGACTCGTCTGGCGGCTGGGAGGGAAAGGTGGAGATCGGGGGCTAAAGAGACGATCGAGAAGGGGGGAAGGAGGAAAAGAGGGGAAAAAAGGGATAAAAAAGGAAAGGGAGACAGGCAGGCCGGGAGCAGAGGGGCTGACAGTGGGAGAAAGCTGCTCGTTTCCGCTCCGCCTCCCCCCTCCCCGTCCCCCATCTTCCCACCTTTCCGCTCCGGCAGTTTTACGTGGGAGAAATGGAGGAAAGGGGGAGCGCCGCTCGTACACCTCCGGCGACCTGTCGCAACGCGCGTCCAGGACAAACAACCTTAATCCCCACTTACGGAGGAGTCGTGTTCAAACACCAGGGACGATCTGATCCAAAACAAGGAGCATCTTCGTTTGTGACAAACAAACCAACAAACAAAAAATAAATAAAAACTCTAAATTTTCCAGTGCTACATTCGGGGGGTACTTTGCTTCCTCTCTGCAGTCAGGTACAGCCCCATCCGTCATCAGTGGTTACCATGGCGCTGTGGGGATGCGGGGAGACCGACCGTGCAGTTACCCCCTCCCCAGACTTATACCCCCCCCAGGGCAAACCAAATCCCACTGCGGCACTCTCATAATCCCGCGCGACTCACACATCTAGTGATGCACGCATGTTAAGCACGTTTATTGACAAAAACAAGCGTCCGCTCTGTTTGGATGTTCTCGTGAAGATGGAGCTCACCATGAACACGGTGGAAGTCACGCCAGCGCCCCCTCTCCTCCCCCTCGGCGGAGGCCTCTGACATCGCCGAAAAAACAAACGCCTCGAGTCCCCGGCCCGCTGCCCGTCACCCTCGCTTCATCGCGGCTTCCGTGCTCTGCGCGTAGCGCGACTACCTTTGCGTCGTAGTCCGGTGAGGGCGGGGCCCGGCTGCAGGCCACACCTCCGAAGTCAGGGGGAGCATCTCGCTCCGAGCCGAGGGCTGCTGGGCCGAGGACGCGGGCCAGCGCTATCTGCGACTCGCAGCAGGTTGTGCTGGTGGAACATTTCCTTCACTCCGCCTCCGGTGGCCAAACAGGCCCCTCTTCCCCGTGTGTCATAGTGCAGGATTAATTATAGATCACGCGTAAGAGCACGGCTTTAAAGCACAGACCGGCCGCCATTGCACGCAGCCAGAGAGGACTTCGAGATAAGAGCACGGCGTCGTCCTAATCTGATCTGAACCAACATTGACAGCAGGAAGGTCTCCTGTAGCAGGGGAAGCTTCTAGCATGTCCACCTTGAGCCTCGAGTCTAGCGATCAGGCAGATAATTGTAATTTCCGACGTCATCCCTGACCTCTCCGCAATTCATCCGATGCCACAGCCTCCCCTGCAGCTCCTCGACCAGGGCTTTACATCTTCCACCAATTTGACGCGAGCAAAGTGCAGCCGGAAAGCACTCAAAGGACAAAATCCAGGTTGGCGTCTGAAAAAGCCCCTCCCCCCGCCCCCCCGGCGCCCCGTGTCACCTTCCCTACATGCAAATGTGTGGACTCGGGCTTCCGGTCTGCCAGCCTGCCGGATTCTGATGAGACCATTATGGCCGCTAATATACATGTGCTTGTGTCGGCGCTGGAAGCGGGCTCTGGTTCCCCGTGAGCGCCAGCAGTCCAGGCCAATCTGGGCCCCCGCTGTAACTGTAGGGCTGTATTTATATGCACGGTGAACTCGGCCCGCAAAGGATCCTGGACCCATTACCTCCGCTGCTGATAAATCACAAATATGCTGTGCAATCAGCGCCGCGGCCGCCCGGTAATAGCATCGGCGCTGCGGAACGGGCTGGCAGGAGAGGCGCGCAGCGAAAATGCTCTTTTATTCCTCGGTTCGGAGGGAAATAAGCAGCAGAATGCTGAAACGATGCCGAGGCGACGCCGCCGGCTGCCTGCATTCCGTTACGCTCAGCTGCTCCGTGCCGGAACAGCGGTCCACGTCGTGGTTCGGGTGGGCGCGCTAAGACGGATTCGGGAAGCTGAACCGCTGGTATGAGGTCCTGCCCACCCGGTCCAATAGTTAAAGTCAAAGGCGAACGGTATAAACGGAGTAATGAGGCACCTGAAAATCCAGGAGGCTCACTAACCCGTTTCACCCAAGGGTCCTTCCAGAGTGCCACACGATTCAAACAACGTGCTGGAAAAATGCGCCAAAACCCCGGATCAGTAGCGACGCGTAATAGCAGCCGTCCGGCTCTGCCGAGCTGCGTCCGAATCGAAGGCCGTCGCCGGTGAGGCTTCCTGTCTGCCAGGCTCAAACCCATTCCGACCGTCCGTCAAACCCATCAATCCGCCGCCTCGCCGCCCCCGGCCGTGTGTTTCCTGCCGATGCGAGCGTGTGATTATCCCACCATTGGATGACCCACTGTTTCCCGCCACGGGCGTGGCGATAAGCTCATCAGCTCGGGCGACACCCGCCGCAGTTCGGATTAAACGCGACCCGCAGCTCCGAGAGGGCTGCTCCGAGCCCGGCCGCTCTGCCACCCGCTCACGCTGCGCCTGCTTTGCAAACACCCTTTCTCCCCATGAATTTTAAAGGTCTCCCAGGAGGTGGCCCCCCAACCCTCCCCAGGATTAGTGTCTGTTTATTTAACCACCGACTTTGATAAATCTTGATGAGTGTTACCGCGGTGTGGGCCAAACTGGCTGCTACGGTCAGGATTTGACTGTTGCAACAGCGCCCCCTGTGTTCCCATGGCTCAGGCAGAGGGGACATATGTAGACATCGGAGCCGCAGACGGCTGGTGTTGAAGATGTTGGGCCCAGGCGTCGAGGTTCGGTTACGGGGATGTAGGGCGTTTCGAATACAGACGTGTTAAAAGAATTTCCAGGGGATAAAATAGGGGAACCTGCACGGTTTCGGCCATTTAGAGCCGTCTATAATGTCCCAGGTCCGTCTTCAGCAGTGGACTGTTCACAACCGCAAGCGTCTTTCTCCTTCTGTTCCACCGTCATTCCACTCAAAGGAAGCGTGGGCTGCGGACTGCACACAGCGCTGAAAGGCACCGTGGGAGAAACGTACATTTCTTGTTGGCCAAATATGGAAACTGTGCATTGTGGATCTGCTTGTCGGAGGGTGACAAGAACGGCTCTGAAACGGAAGGGATGGTGGACCAGAGAGGTAGGAGGTAGGGATGGGGAGGAGGGGCAGCGAGCTGGAACGGCACATAGGCCTGGGAGTGAGGAGCAGGCGGCCCGTGCTGCAGGAGCCCGTGGGTCTCAGAGCCCGTCGTCTCCGGGGCCGCCTTCCCCGTCGGCACCCGAGGCCCCCCAGCCCAGCCCCGATGCTCCCGTCACAGCGTGACTAACCCCCGCGAGTGGATTATCCGATCAAACACACCAAGTCGCACGCTCGTGTGTGTGTGCGTGTGAGAGACGCACACGCTCGCTCCTTCTCGTGCGCTGTGGACGGCAACACGTCGGCAGTCAAAGTAAAACCAGCAGCGAGACTCGACACCGACTGCAAACTCAACTCCGCAGGGAAGACACTGATCTGCCCATTGCATTCTGGGAATAATCTCACCTATCACCGAAACCCTCCTCAATTCAAATATCACATATCCTGCCATCATAAAAGTTTGACGCCACACTTTTTTTCCGGTGGCAAACTCTATTACAGTTTTGTTTTTTTTTTTTTTTGGGGGGAAAAATGACGTGTAATTTGCCACTTGTCGAGGAGTGCGTGGGGATGTAGAAGTACACGGAGGACACGGAGCTGCGGGCCCACACGGACCCCGGCAAGGGCAGCGCTGTAATTAAAATGCCAAGTGGCCCCTTTTATCTAAATGCTAATTTGGTGTGAAACACCGCGAGCTAAACTGCAGAAACGCGAAGCTATATTATATTGGTGGAGAGACCAAATTATCGCCGGAGATTCATCCCTGCAATTAACGTGATGGAATACGGGATGCAATTTGCCGGCTGCCGAGCGAACGGCGGCACCTCGAAGCGGCGGTTCTCCGTCGAGGCGTCGGCGCTGCGATCGAGCGCGGCTCCCCGCGAGCCCCGCCCACACGTTCCTCCCATTTCCTCCCGCAGCAGCTGGAGAGAATCGCCGGCGCTTATTACCGCGGCTCGACAAGAACCGACGCGGGGCCGGGAGTTTAATTTCGGGCAGACTCTCAGATGGCCGCGATTCCCGGAAAGGACTTGGGAAGAAGGACCGAGAGGTTATATTTAATCCACCAATTTGTCACATGAACATAACTGTCTCTGAAGAACGTGCCAGTTCCACTTTACGGCATGCAGGGTTTTTTAATATAAAATTAGCAGAACTGAGGCTGGACACAAAGCACGTGGAACACGACTAAAGAGAGGGAAAAATGTAAAAAAAAGGAGTGATTTCTGTTTTTTTTTTTGCTCTTCTACAGCAGACCAAAGAAAAATATTATCTTTAAAAATACACAACTCAGTAAGCGCAGAAGAGAAAATACACACTCCTGATTGTCACGCTGTCGGTCCAGCAGTCGCTAAACTGCGGCATATGAAAATCGTGCAAAGGAGTGTGTGTGTGTGTGTGTGTGTGTGTGTGTGTGTGTGTGTGGACACATTTTGGTTAGTTGTTACCTTCGTACCATACATTTCAGGAGCGGTTTCTTCCGAACGGCGACCCTACACCTTCGAACACAAACCTCGCTGTGTTTTTAAAGTTCGGATTCCTGAAGGCCTACGGCGAGTGGGGTTGGTGAAGAGGTGACCTCTGCGACCCCACACCGGCGGTGCGAGCGCGGTTTCACTCTGGGGTTGAGACCTTTTGCTCCTCGCAGATAAACACCTCTCCGCCTGTCAGACGGGCCGCCGGGACGGCCTCGGAGCGCCGCGGCAGAAACACGCGACCCTTAACACACTCCTCCCCGCAGCTGCGTCTCTGATCCGCCGTTTGCATTAAAGCTTGCTACCCGGCCAGGTTCTGCTCATTATTGTCCTCGGTCTTTGTTCCTGGCTTCCTCTCCGCTGTCCGCACAGCGGCTTTTCATCGCCGGCGAAGGGCCCGACGGCGAACGCTGCTCCAGAGCCAGATGAGAAAAGGAGGCAAATTAGCATCGCCAAAGGATCCTTCATCACAATAAAACGGCCACCTGCTGCCTATATTGGTATTACTGCGGGGTTGACCGGAGGGCGTAGCGGCGCGCACCCCGGCGTAGCCTGGCTCGAGTCGCACCCCGCGGTGCAATATACAGATTGCCTAATGGAATCAGAGGCGCCATGTGCCCCCACCATCTGGACCGACATCAATAAGCCGCATTATGATCAGACTCGATATCGCAGAGCCTCACAACTATATGTGGCTGCAGGAACGTGCCGGCAAGCGAGCAAAGTGAACCCGGGGCGGCTGCGGCGCCCGGACCACGGTGCGAGGAAGGCAGCGACAGGTGACGCGGTACAGCTTACACGTGACAGTAGTGTGGACGATACCTGGGGGGGATGGTGAGACACGCGGATTGGACACGGCAGCTCAGCAGCTGCCGTCTCCCGCTGACGCCGCGTCCGCCACGGTGCCGAGTCGGTACCTGGCGCAAAAACCGGCCCGGCACTCCCACACAAAGCGTCTCGCTGACAAAGAGAGGCTGGCAACCGTGAGCTGACGCGAGGTCCCTGAAGAGCGCCACCAACTGTCCGCTAAACAAGAGGACCCTCCACACCCTGAGCAGGACCGCTGGGGCGAAAGCTGCCCTCCCCCTTGGAAGACAGGGCTCTCATTGGACAGTTCTGGCCTTGTTCTCATTGGTTGTATCCAGAAACTTGCTGTAAACTGTACTGTGTTTTATCGTAGGACTGTAACGGTTATTTCAAGAGACTGGCACTGCATCAAGTACAAAGAAGCACAAGGGAGGGGGGGGAGGGTCAGGTGACCACAGTTACCACCTGCAGCCTCTCATCCCCCATGGCATCATGGGTACTGAGTGTGGTGCACATTATCAACTGCCTGTTCAAAAAAGTAAAGAATAAAAAACACCCACGTTGCACAATTAGAGAGAGCAAGGTGGGCACTGATGCTCAGAACAATATAGCCCACTGTATAATTCTCACATTTACACCTACCCACCACACACACACACACACACACACACACACACACACACACACACACACACACACGCACACACACGCGCATCGAATGTACAAGTGCACAGCAGCAATTTTTCTCACTGCACTCGTGTTTTTTTGTTGTAAGAAATGGACCAACGTGTGTTTGTTTTGGCTAATAGGTTTTCTCCTCACGTCTCCGGCAAACGCGAAATTAATGAGTTTTGCAGCATCTGTGAGGAAGCGGAGCACCCGCAGCGCGTCGCTTTCCGCACGGCCCCCGTTTTCCCCGCACGCAACCGCTGCAAGGCTGCAGATGCCGAGCCGCGACCTGACGTTCTACCGCGTTTCTCCGGCAACGCTGTAATATTTACTCAGACGTACAGAAAAGCCCCACGTGCGGTTTCCTTACTGTACCCCCGCGACACACACCTGCCGCGTGGCTTTTTATGTCTACAGCAGCGTGAGGAAACCCCTTCAGCAGCCTGTCGCCGGCTGACGTTCCCACTAAACTTTCTTTAAAGGCCTTGAACATGAACCGGTGGCGAGATGAAATGTGCTTTATCAGAGCGGGAAGTCTGAAGCTGGTCTCTGGGTTTAATGATACTGTACGGCGCCCTCGTATTATCCGTGGTGTCTCGGCGCTTGATCCGTGTGCTAATGATGCCATGAGTCAGCTGTCAGAAGGCAGCCTTGATCATCTCCTGGAGCTCCCCATCCACAGCGGGGGGAGAGGGGGGCACGCTGTCAAATTGTCAAAGCGCCACGCGGAAACGCGGAAAAACTTCGGTTTTCCGGACGAGTCCGTTTGCGGCGACAGCCCAGTGATCAAACATTACGGGCGTCTGATCCGAGGTCCCCCGTGGAACGGTGAGCAGGTGGAACGGGGAAGATGTGAGTGGGGGACCTGTTTCGCGTCTGCGACAGAGGTTCCATTTTTAGACGCGCCGCAGCCCCCACGAGTGCCTCGTCACGAATCGCTGCCGTTCGTACGGGTTCACCCGCGAAAAACAGCAGAGGCCGCTTCAGGTGAGCTTCCGCTTGCATGATAAAGTAAAACTACCAACTGGAGTCTTCGCTGGAAAAGTACGCGAGACGCTGAGAGCTGGGTGATCTTGGTGATCCCAAACTGAAAGACACCCAATTCTGTTGGATCCGGCATCCCTCGGAGCTGCTGAGTCCATCCCAAAGACACCTCTCTGAGAGCCGTGTCTCTCCCGACCTCCTCACAGCTACCGAAATGAGTCCAACACCATCTGCTGTGATCATCTGTGTATTTGCTGTTTGACTCTCACTTCTACTTGAGGGATGCGAACCAGCAACACGGTGGTGTCAGACACACAAGCTGTGCTCTCGTCACCCTGCGTCTAGAGCTCTTCATGTGCTGCCAGTGCTCTGTTTGCTGTGAATCGCGTTTGAGGAACGTGTCCGCCAAAGGGATAAAGGTAAAAGAAAACGGAGCCCCGACCCGGCGCCCTCGGCCTCCGCTCTGCCATTTGCTCGTGAAGAGTCTGACCTGATTTCAGGCCGGATTGGCCCCGAGTCACCGCTGCGGTGACCCCCTCTCGCGGGGGCCGCTCGCCAATTCCAGCCCACTATGTAAATGTCAGCAGCCATTTCTCTCTCTGGAGGCCGGGGCCATCGCACAGCCACCGACCGCTTAGCAGCGCCTGATTGAGGTGTCAGTCAGCGGCTTACCGCTGCGCCGAGGGATTCGGCTCGGCAACCAACGAAGTTCAAAGTTACGCGTAAAATATCTCAGGCCTGAAACACAAAATGTCACCCAGGAGGCAGGTAGTGTCGTGGTTAGAACTTCCACGTTGTACCCAAAGGCGGTTTAAACCCACACTCTTCTCTGGGACTTACGTACCCTCCACTGATACAGGGGTGTACAAACGGGTAAATCGGTGTAAACCGTTTTGGAGAAGAGTGTCAGATGAAGGGATAAATTTAAACGCCACATTATAAAAGCACCTGGATGGACGATCACAGCCGAGTGTTGAAGACCACCGCAAGTCTCCACCTTCAAACACATCCTCCCCATCCAGGTTTGATTTCGAGTCGACGGTTGGACTGACGGCTGAAGGATTTGGCGGAAGGCTTCTGCTGCAAGATGGTCACACATTTTTAATGCCAAATCAAGATCGCTACCAAAACGCACATATCAGCATATGCACACACAGACGCTCACAAAGAGACGCTCCATCAGATGCGCAGCCTTTCCGTGTCCAGCATTAGGCGGCCAGAGAGGAAGGTTGGAATGACCTACATGGGCAGCGCAGTGAAACACCGCACGATGGATCAGACAGACAGCAGCACAGACGGCGGGGAGGCGTCGATTTGCACTAAGCGTCACGCAAAACGTTCACGGCGAGGCCGACCTCTGACCATTTCCGTGTTCCGTGGGACGTCTGGGCCACGTGTTTCTTAACTGGGGGAATGTAGGGCAGCCACTTAGCAGGCCTGCGAGGCCCTCATCCGGCTTCCATTTTCCACGCACATCTGCGAGGCGGTCGGTTATTATTTAATCGCTGCGAGGAGTGTGACGTACAGTCAGCGTGAGCCAGGCGCCGCCCCACGCCGCGCACATCTGCGAAGCTTTTGCACGGCCCCCTGCCGAGCAGCGAGGGAAACGCCGGAATGCTGAATGGGACTAATCCATTGGACGGCTGTCGCTGTGCCACCGAGGCCCGGGCTGCTTGACGGACACGACGCGGACGGACTCAAAGTCCCATCGGACCGGAGCCTCTTCTGTCCCGATAACCGCTGCGGTACACTGAGGACTGAGTGGTCGGCAACTTGTAATGTCAGCCTCCCGTCTGCAACGCGAGTGAGACGTTACATGTTTGAAACTACAAATGCAAAAGAGAAACAACCTGCTCTGGGGTGGCCCGTGACACCAACTGGTGCTCAATAGACTAACCCTGTTCCTCAAGGTAACCCCAACAAACCAAGGTAACGCCATGACCGAGGCTCTCCTGGGTAACCCCGGGACAACAGGGTACCCCAGATTCACTAAGGTCATCCTGACAAACCAGGATATCTCCAACACACTATGCTAATCCATGACTCACCAGGGTAATCCCAACACACTAGGCTAATCCTGACTCAGCAGTCATGCCGCTCACTAGACTAAGCCCGCTCGCCGGCGTAAACCCACCCGCAAGGCCGACTCGGACACACCGGGGTAACCCGGCACTCTAAACTACGAGGTGAAACCGCTCAGCGGGAGAACCGTGCTCGCCGGCTAAACCCAGACACAAGCCGTGATGAAGCACGACCCCCCTCCGCTCAGCTCCTCGTGTCCACCATTTAGTGCGAGGACATGGATCTCGATCTGCACAGAAATGGGGGTCAGAGGACAGGCGCCCAAGGGACTGTCCCGCACCCCCGTAGTGCTGGTGCGGACTCCTGTGAAGCTGCGGCAAAAGAGACCTCGGTCATCTCGGCACAAACGAAACTCCATCTTTATGCAATTATGGCACCTGCGAGCAGGAGAGGCATGAATTACTGCGGCACGTCCGTGCCGGGCCACAGCACCCCGGCACCCGACAGGGTGAAATATACCCAGATTAGAAAGGCGTCACATTACTTTCTACGAGATGATAAATATGCCGTTGCGACAGCAATTACTCTTCTCCATCTGCCGGCAGCCTTCAAGCGCGAGCCGCTGCAGCGGGGGCGTCCGCCCCAGGACCGAGCGCTCGGAGGGTCCGTGCCCTTTGAGGAGAAGCAGGAGCCGGGACAGATACCCGACACGGTGGGACGAGCGCGAATAAAAGTTTTTGTGTATTTGTGTCGCGCTCCTCGCTGAACTGGGACGTGCCGGAGAGCTTCACGGCCACTTCGGTGTGAGTGACAGGTGCGAAGAAGCCTTTGTGCCCCTAATGAGCAGAAGCCCGTGAAGCACCAAGGCCGAAAGGGGTCTCAGAGGGGCTCGATGGGACACAGTGCCAACCGATGGCTCCTGCTCAATGGGTCCCCTGCGAACACAACCGATCTTTAAACAGGATCATACAGTCAGGGTCGAGGGGACACGGGGGTGGGGGGTGAGACCAGCTGTCGCCCTCGGCGCGGACAGGTCAAGGCCTAACAGCTGTGGCTTAATACGAGACCCTGCGGCACGACCCGCACGCCTACCGGCATCACGTCACAAAGCGACGTATCACCTCTGGCGGACGGACAGAGCAAAACCGCGCGGCAGTCGTGCCGCAAATATGTGCAGAACTGTTCCGTTTGCAAAACGCGACGAAGCGGAAGTCCGCTGCGGCCAAAAGGCCCGGGTGCGGATACCCCGCTTCTCGAAGCTCGGCCTTCCTTTGGATGCCTCTTGTGGGGATCGTGGCCCCTTTTCCCGTTTCTGCAGACGCTGCTTCAGGTTTGGCGTCGGGTGGCCAGGCGTTCGGCGCGGCGGCACAAAGCGGTCAAACACGCTTAGGAAACGGACTTTCGCCAATGGGCACGACACTGAAGAAAACTCGGAGTCCGCAACCTGAAAGTTGCCGGGAGGAGAACTCCGACGTGGCTTTAAATTAAGACTAAGTACCTCCTGGATTACAGCGACAGTTCCATTCGGCAGCTTTCCTCTTTGTGCTCCTTTCAAAAGAATACACCGAAACGCCTGAGCCAAAAAAAAAAAACAAAAAAACACGGTAATAAAGTTCAGATATTCCCTTGCAAAACCAACCGGCCGTGAGCCATAAAATTGTTTACAGAAAGTTGTGCTGACACGACCCAGAAATTTACGAACTGCGTAAACCGGCGTTCCAAGGTCAAAGAGTGGGTGGCTTTTCTTCTTGCTTTCAAGTCCCGGGAAGACCTCCCAGTTGAGAGGGATCCCAGCCGCACCGCGGGACGTGCCACGGAGAACCGTGCTATTTCGGTCTGCGCGGTGCACCGACGCGCCGTCCCGTTCCTCCGCTCGTTCAAACGCTCCGATTGGTCGCGAAAGGCTGCTCCCGTGAACCCCCCGGGCCCCCGCAGCCGGCCCCCTGTCTAGCAACCCTAAGCCCTTGGACGCTAACGCCTCTCACATTGCGGTATTTATTGAATTTCTCGGCCAAATGGCGTTCTGCTCCATAAAATCTACACAAGTGGACTTCTGCCAGCCTGCTAACGGCTTCATAGTCCCGAAATAAACTTATTTTACTGCGTCAAGCAGAGCGAACTGACCTGGAAAGGTTACTTTCCACTCGGTAACGGATCCGTTTTCACGCCAGGGCCGGGTTCTGGTCGCGCAGGCCTGGGTGCTGAGCCCAACCCGCAAGCAAAGGGTGCCGTGCTCCCCAAAGGGCAGACCGCTCGGTTTACCTTTCATCACCAGTTATCCTCAACCTTTACGCTCCACATCCCCCTCGTCATCTCCAACGGGCCTCCGACACCCCTCCCGTCCTGACGGCCTTGAAGAAACATTACGGAAAACTTACGAGCAAATCCAAATCCCTGCTTCTGGCACTTCGTTAATAGGCCTTTTTTAGGAATTATTCTCGTTGCCAAAGTTTCATTCCATTTTAATAGAAGCCCTCATAATCCACCCTCTGTGAAACTCCTTTCCTGTAGCTGAATAACTGTGACGGCCGAGCCCATAAATATGGTAATGGACTTCATACGGACTCGTGACAGTTCTGCTGGAAAGATGTAGCGGAACCGCAGTACAAGACGCGAGCCGACAAGCTGAGCTGTTTGACTGCGAAATCTCAGTGTGCGCGTTCATTCTTATTAAAAAATGGACTACGGATACGGGCGAGCCATTCAAGTGACGTGTTGTTAGGGATCGCCATGGCAACCGATCTCCCCATAGCAGCCCGCCTGTCACGGCGCATTAAGTCACGCGGAAGGAGCGCGATGCCCAGTGCCAGTCTGAGCCGTTCCCGCGTGCCGCTCTTCCCTCGGCCTCCGCCTCGGCCCGCCGTGCCGGGTCTCCCTTCCTGCCCGCCAAACGCGGCCGCGCTGACGCAGGTCCCGCCGGAAGCCGGCGGCCCTCACGGCTCGTGGGAAAGGAGAAACTTGCGGCACGTGCGCAACATACGACCCTTCTTATTTATTTTTCTTTTTTACAAATCACTTTTAAACAAAAGGCAAAGTTCTGAAAATTAAAGCCAACGTGATGCCACACCTCCTCGTGTGGCTTGAATCAGTAAATCGGAGTCAGCGAGGACTCAGGGTGACGTTGTACATAAAATACCTGCCTTCACCCTCCATCCTCAGCTTTTCCTGTCACTTCACCTGCTGCAGCCAGTAATAAGAGAGTGGAGGACAAGCGAGGGTCTCGCTGGCGTGCGTGCGTGCGAGTGCGCGTGTGCACGTGTGCGCGTGCGTGTGTGCGCGCGCCTGTGTGTGTGTGTGTGTGTGTGCGCGCGTGGGCTGCAAAGGACTCCTCTCTAATTAAAAGCCCAGTTCCAGCTGCTCTCAAGCTGGCAGACGCCCAGCTAATATGTCCACGCCTGACTCATTACGGACACCTCGCGTCTTCCCTGCCGCCCCCCCCGGCAGAGTGAGCGTGCGTGTGCGAGTGTGTGAAAGAGGGCGAGGGAGAGTGCGGCGAGCATATGCCCGTGCACCGGACACTGGGACGGAGAAGAACATCTGTGCAGGTTAATGAGAGGTAATTTATTCCGGCCGTTGCCAGCGTCCGTCTCTCCCACCCAGCTCTGCTTTTAATGCGCTGTTACGCACTTCTGATGGACCGAAGTTCTGGTCCTTTCGCAAAGTCATGGTGCGTGCGTATTTCTCCGCGTCTGCCTTTCGGGCCCAGCCTCCTTCAGGAGCGGGAGCCATCGGCATCACGCCGCGGGCGAGGGAGGCCCACATAAGAAGCCTTTCTGGTTAACGCTCACTGCTGCCCGCTCGCCAGTTGTCCGCGCGTGTTGTCGGCGTGTCTGACGGAGGGCCGGCCGACTGAACAGATGGATCCTCGCGCCAACGGCTCGACGCGGGGTCTCCCGGCTGCGCCGCGCGCTTCGTCCGCTCCTCTCCAGGCCACGCTCCCCGTGCGCAGACTCCGAGGGAAGCGGTTGCCATGACGACAGGCTCATTCCGGCACTTTCGTAATTGGATTCCGAGTCGCGCGGAAACCCGCTCGCGGATCCGTATTGACGTTATTCGTTGACATATATTCTGCCCAAAGTTAGCTCCCCGTAGCGCTTTTCCGTTTCAAATATCGTGATGAGTAAAGCGATAGCCGGGATTTCGCAGATTAGGGCCACGGGAGACATAAACATTTGTGAACATTTCATCTTCCGGGTTAATAATAAGATCTGATGCCTGTAGCCGGCGAATCCAGTCTAATCTATTCAACAGGAAATATAATCTTTTTTTCAGGTTAAATCGTGCCAGGGGTATTTCCGCCGCTGTAATGTTATTACTACAAATTATTACCAGCAGAGGATTAAATAGCGCCGTCCTCCTTGCCTATTGATGTGGAAGCAGCATCCAGAAACCTGAACGGGGCCTGTTTTCATGCTCCCGATGAAAGGCGGAGAGACACCTGTGCAACGGATGGACACACCGGTTCTTTGTCCGGCCCAAAGCACGGTGACTCACGAGGAGACGAAGCCAGGCAGCGAGAATAAATCAATGCCGTGCATTTTACGGTCATATTCAGTAATTATCGATGAGCCGTGAAACGATTCATTTCGCTGCCAGAGCTGCTCCGCAAAACGTTTTTCCAAAGGACTTTCAAACATCGAGCCAGAATCGACGCGGCGCCGCAGGGCCTGCGACCCCACCTTTGTGTGAACCGGATCGCTGCGGTAGAAGCAGGAATTTGAACCCAGGACCTTCAAGGTGACGACGCTAACCGCCGCCCCACCTGCTGTCCCCGACCGTCCCGCTTGCCGCCGTCACGATTCCCGCGTAGAGCTGGAGATGCCCGTGAGAAGAAGTGGAAGAGCGGCAACCAGATGGACGGACTCAACCGCAGTGACAGCGGAAACATCCCGTTCAACACGGAGCGCTGGAGCGGAGGACAGAACTCTCTGGAAGACCTCAATAAACAAAGTCATCGAAAGTCAACCTCGGCCTAACAGCGCTAAACAACGACCGAACGTATCGTGAGAACAATGCGAGTCCATCATTACAATCTCTCATCTAGTGTGTTGTAAAACTAAAGTGCATAACCATAAAAAATAATAAGTAATAGCAGCAAAAATCAAAGCACGTCTGCGTAAATCAAATGTAAATTATTGCTTCCTGAGGCTAAAACTCTGCAATGCCATTATGCTCAGTGTGGCCAGCTGGCGCATCGTGTAGAAAATGAAAATCGTGAGTAATAAATCCTGCTTTAGGGAAACGCAACAACAACAACAACAACAACAACAACAACAATAATAATAATAATAATAATGACGACAATACACAACTATCTGTCCGATTTTAATTTATTTTCCATTTTTTAATTTCTTTATTTATACACCAGCTCACTGGTTTATTTACATAGTTGCAGTTATATACTAGTTGTGTATGTGTAGAATAAAATAATAATAATAATAATAATAATAATAATAATAATAATAATAACAATAGTGCTACGTGCCGTTGCTCGACGGAACATCCTTCCAGGAGGACGTGTGGCCGTGTCCACCAGGCCATTTTCCTCGCGCTTTTCTCAGCGCCTGCAGTCTTTCTGGGTCTCACTCATTCCTTGTCGCTTTCAATTCATCCCACTTGAGCGGATCACACTGAGTGCTCCTAAATGCGGGGGGAGAGGCGTAGAGTCGCGCCCCTGCACCGCGCTGTGCACAAAGGGCGCATTAAAGAGACCCAGAGAGGAGGGTCGGTTTTGCTCGCAGCCACATGCTAAGTGCTCGCCGGGAAACGGCCGAGATGGAGCCTCAGCGGACGCTGCAGAAATGAAGCTGCAGTCGCACTACAGCGGCCTATAAACGCAGGAAAACACGGCACTCGTATGCAAGTCGCACCTCTGAAAGCGTCGTCTTTTACACATGGAAGGGGGTTTATACCCGACTATGGAAGGGGGGGTTATATCCCTGCCTGGTTCTGCATCACCTTTTCCTCCAGGCCCCGGTACTTGGTTTGCGGCCCCAGGTGGAGTTTGTGTGGGAATTTTCCATTTTCCAGGTTGTCTGGAGGGAGGCTGAGTGAGAAGAGAGCAGCCAAAACCAGAGGAACACACACACACACACACACACACACACACACACACACACACATGTACACAGGTGCTTCTGTATGAGGCCTGTCTTACCTACAGCCCCCCTGTGAGTGTCATGTCACACACGGCTTAGAAACGGGCTGACGTCACGTCGAAGAAAGAGGGTTAAAGCGACGATGTCATGAGGTTTCTCCCTGTGCACCACGGTCACCAGACAAACCCACAAAAGAGGTACCACATGTGCCCGTCTTCGCCCCACATCTCAGGTCCAGCCCCCCAGCCGGACGTCATTTTTAGACAAACACCGAAGCAGCCCAGCGACATAGCTGCTGAATCCAGACGACACGATGTGGATATGTGCCACTGGACTGCGGTGCAACTGTTCCCTGGAAGCAGCACAAGGCCGGCAGTCGGCATCTTGAGAAGCCCTGACTGAACACGAAGGGGAAAATGGTGGTGTGACCTGTGGTACGACTCTAAAAAACAGAGTACAGACCTATTTTGTCCACTTTCCAGCAGTTTGGACAGTGACCCTGAATCCACATCCCACCAAAGTGACACATTCCAGCAGCGCTGCAGTCAAATGTCAGCTGGGCGCAACCTCACACACACACACACACACACACACACACACAGAGCTGATCACACGACACCGTCCACTCAGCAGCCCAGAAAGCCAGGCCCTCGGTCGGAGGCGGGAGGACGGCCGACAAATAAACGGACGAGTAAATAGAAAAGTACAAAAATAAAAGAAGTGAACTGCTGTTCCCAGCGATTGCTGTGTGTTTGGCTGGCGGCCGCCCAGTTCCTGCTCCTTCTGCAGGGCCAAAGACTGCCCCCCGTCTCAGGCTGCGCTGCCCAGCCGCACGGAGCAGAACTTTTACACAAGAGAGTCGAAAATCCAGCGTGTGGAACTTTAAAGTCCCAGTAAAATAACTTGGCAGGGCTCTTTTCTTCTCCCCTCTGACAGGCATTCATAGCCCTTTTTATACTTCTCATTTCCCTTCTTCCTTGTGGGAACTCATTTTCCTGTTTATTTTGCCTGTCAAGGCACCACAAAGGAACAAGGCCGGTCAAAAATGCCCCCCCATCGACAGTTCCAGAAGATCTTAAAGGACCAGAACCGGCTCGGCGAAGCAGCAAATAAACTCGTCCCAAATAAACTGCTCGCTTACACCTCCGTCTACCTTCGTTTCACACGACACGTCCGCGGCGACGCGCCTCCCGGGGTCCCGGAAAAGTCACTCGCGTCGCGCCTCGCTGAAACGCCCGACTGGAAGTCCTCCGAAAACATGAGGACGCTTTGATTCTCCCAAATACAGTTAGAAAGCCAGATGTGGCAGAAGTGAAAGCGAAGCTTCGCTCAGCACAAAACCAGCATGTTTATCTGTTCCACATGTTTATTATAAAACCTACAAAACACCGTGTTTACTGTGCAATCTGTAGAATATGCAGCACGGCGATGTCACGTGTGAAAAAACACGTAAAGTTTATTGTAAAAATGTACAGCATGCTGGGCCACACACAGTGGATTTACTGTGAAAAATGTATACTGTACTGGATTCGCTGCAAAGCGATGTACCGTAGTACGCTGTAAAATTTACCACGTGAACGTAAGCGACTTATAGCGTTACCGTGTTACATTTACAGTGAGCCCCGTATACGGTGAAACACACATTAAAATAGGTTTACTGTCAACACGAACAGGACAGCTGATTTACTGTAATATGTACATCGACCAAACTATCCTCCGCGTCGAGTCCGCTATCTTACACCGTAAAATATGCGACATCCTCAAAGCGCCATTTCAGCCGCCGATCTCCACGTCTTGCCGGTGCCGCAGTATTATCCCCCCCGCATTTTTCTCAACTGCTCGTTCAACCTGCAATAAGTGCAAATTTCCATTGTGCCGAACAGCACGTGACGCCAGTGAGCCCGGCGGCAGTTTGTTTATGCATTAGACTAACGGGAAGTCATTTCATCTGCTTATCTCTGGTCAAAACAACAAATGTTTTAGCGAATGCACGTCGGAAAAAAAAAACCCAAACTAAAATACGTTCTCTTTCCCTTTTGTTGACTCTCAAGCCCAACAACACACCCTCAACACTCCGAATCGTGACCAGGTAGAGGGGTCGTCCACCGGTCAGGCTTCTCAAATAGTTCTTCATAGTTCTTCTCAGCTCTGTTCTTCGTTCCTGAAGTTTCCATCAACCACCCACACACACACACACACACACACACACACACACACACACACACACACACACACACAGCTCGCTTTAAATGTGCTTTAATGACAGCCATTTAAAGTAAGAGTCCTTGAGTGAACCTCGGAGCTCGAGTCTGTCGGCGCTTCACGGAACGACAGACAGTGGTCCCTCATAACCATCATCTCCAGAGGTCTCAGGTTCTCCGTGTGCAAAACCGGAAGCCAACAACAAACTGCTACTGGAATTTTACTGAAACTATTTATGACTTCTCTGCAGGGAAGCTCCATAAACTGCACTCTTTAAATGTAGACGAGCCGGGCAGCCAGAGAAGCGAGTCCAGGAAACTGTGTCGAATGGAGACGTCCGACTGTTCGTCTTCCGTGCTGTGGAGGTGCCACCGTGGACACAGGAAGCCCACCTGAAGTCCGCCCTGGACCACCTGGAGGCCCAGCACCACAAGACCTTAAGCGGTACGAGAGACACACGAGCCACTCGTGTGTGAGCGTGTGCGTGTTACGCGACCCGCCATGTTGTTCCTCTCCAGAACGCAGCCGGCCTTTGTCGACCGACTGGAGGAGCTGCCCTTTCACCTCCCTGTGATGCCGATGACTACAGATTAACCGGTGTGTGTGTGAGGCTGTCGCTGAACACACCGGTAGCTTCGTGCCAGATACATACTGGGAAAAGTCCCTCCTATAAACAGCTAACTAGCTGGTAGTTGTTTAGATACACAAATAACACGTTCAACATGTTTTTTTTCCAAACAGCCACAAAGGCCACGTCCTCAGATCGTTTGAAGCCTATAAAAAAAAAGATTCCACACTAGTTCTTGGGAAAATAGGAGCAGTGATGGAGAAAAGAAAATCAATTTAGAATATTAAACCAAAGAAGGGGAAAAGCAGTCGGAGAGAAGTGCCAGGGGCGCGCAATAAATCAAGGCTGCGTGCCGTGTGCTGGGCTGTCAGCTCCTCTCCCGTCCGCCCGCTCTCATTAGCGGCCCGACCCGGGCGGCCGTTCGAACGCGTCTCCGGCGAACCCCCTTCCCGCGAGTAATCGCACCCGACACCGAGGGGAACGAGTAAAGGGACAAACCACCTGCTGGAGAAAGGTGGGCGGGGGGCGGACACTTTCCATCCCCCGGGCCTCCGTCTTTGTGTTGGCCGACGCCAGAGGAGCATCGCCCTCCAACCCAGCATTCCTGCCTGCGACGCAAGCAAACCCAGCGATCCCACGTGTCACCCCGGCCACGCCGGCCGGACCCCCCGTGCGGTGCCGCTAACGGGAAACTAGCACGTGTCGCACTTTAAGGCCACACTTGGCCTAACAAGTTATGACATACATTATCTGCATATTTTCCACTCGGCGGATTCCCTCTGGACGAACCGCTCCCGTTTTACACGCAAGAACGCGGTGATGATGCAGCCATTTTCGTTGCGTTTGATCGTATCGACAAAACACATAAATACCGCTACCGAAAGGCCAGGGCCTTTACTTTATCTCTATTTTTATCGACAGCCTTACAGATGGCCATATATGGCACATTTTTTACAGCGGTACCTTTGACCCGCTTTAACCCCGGACGTCTCCTCAATCTGCTAAGCAGGTATCGGCTGTCCATCTCCCCTCCCGGTGTGGCGCACCGCAACCTCGCAGATGAGGGGAAACCTACAAACTCACGCAGCAGCGCTCCGGGAGACATCTGGTAGCAGTCAGAGCGACGCAAATACGTACGCAGCCCCTCATTTAGGCCCGCCGCACTTATCGGAACAGTTTTGGGTTCCCTATCAGAGGGACGGAGCCGGCGTCCATTTCAGCTTCCTAAAAGAAGGGCCTAAAAACATCCGTGTCGAGGCAAACGTGAATTTAGCAAAGTCCACGGATGCTTGAGGTTCCTCCGCGGCCGGAGCGTCCGCGCCGAAGGAATTCATAGACAGCTTTCCTATAAATACACAGTTGGGGGGGACGGGGGTAACGGGAGACGTATTTTTGACACAACTAAATATACACAACGCATGCCTACGTTATCTCCTGACATGATGCAATCCCACGGAAATCTTTGAAACGCTTCTTAAAATATACATGAAAACAGCAGGGTGGGCACGTGTGCTCCTCCGATAAAATGAGCGCAGCCCTCGTCGGTCGTCGCCCCGCGTTCGCCGTCGCTCCCCTCCGTCGGCAGCGACGGCCTTGACACGTAACTACGCCCCGAGACGAGTTCTAATTGGACGTCAAGTCAAAACTGAGCAAAATTCTTGGGCTTCCTGCAGCCCTTCATTTCGGCGTTTCGGTCTAGGTCCGTCCGTCATAAATAACCGCTCGTCCTGAGGGGGGGTCAGAGCCTGAGACAGGGCACCAGCCCCCCGCACACACACACCCCTGTAATCCACCTGAGACACGTGTGCCCCCCCCGCCCCCCGGGATTATTGCTGGATTGTTGAGAGTCGGGCGAAATGGTCCGTCGGAGGACAGGAGGCGATGCTAAACTGCAGAGGTTTTGCTCCTGGTTTCTGGTCTTATGTGTTTCTCTCACTGTTTATTTTTAATAATCGCACCCCGTGCCGCATCACACCCGGTCGCTCGCCAACCCCGACACGGCTGATGTGCAACAACACGTCTTTGGACTGTGGGAGGAAACTGGAGCACCTGGAGGAAACCTACATGATCACGGTGAGAAAAGGCGAAACCTCTGCGCAGACGGCGCTGGATTTGAAGCCACGTCCGAACCCACAGCCCAGGAGGGAGACGCAGAGAGAAGGGAGGGGCTGACATTTGACGTGCAGCTTAATAAATGCATATTTAGGCAAAAAAAAGGAGGAGAAGAAGGGCAGCAGTTGGCACAGTAGTCAAGGCTACCGCCTCTGGAACCCCCCACGGTGGAGGTTTGAATCCCCACCCCCTTCTGTGATGTCCTTGAGCAAGACATACACCCTCGGCTGCTGCAGTAAAAATTACCCAGCTGTATAATTGGGTAAATCATTGAAAGTCGAGTTGGATGAAGGCAGCAGATAACGGAGAAGACAGAGCCTGAAGGGGGCAGGCGGTTGTCCAGGCGAGGGAGCCGAGGCACCGAATCTCAGGCCCGCGCCGGAGTGGCAGCCCCCTAAAGAGAACAGACTGCGGAACCAGGCACATTCGTCTTGCAGTCCACTCGCCGGGTAGCTTTTCCCCGCTTTGAGTCAATAGAAAACAGAGCCGGGTCGACCCTCAGCGGGGGTCTGGCCGAGGCGCCCTGATGGAAGAGAGGTGAAGGAGGCCTCGGCTCGGGGGGGGGGGCGAGGTGAGCGGAGAGCCGCCGAGCCGGAGCGCCGCAGCCCATGGCCATTTTCGCTGGCTGCACAACTTGCTTCCCTCCAAATGGCTGTCTGTCATTACAAACCAACATGAAAAGTCATTTTAGTTCCGCCTCACTTCTTCAAAGTGGCCTATAATAATTACTTTGGGAAAAACCACGGAATGGAATTCAAACTGTGACTCATAACCCTGAAATGAACATTCAGAAGAGAAAAATATAAAATAACATCATGAAGATTAGAGACAGCTCCTGCGAGGCTGTAACCCCGAACATCATATTTCTGAGAAACCATGCAGCCATTCGGAGACCTGTGTCCCTCACAAACGCTGGGCGAGCGGCTGCGGACGGCAGACCTACGCCGGCTGAGGGATCCGATTTAGGGCCGTTTTAGGACCGAACAACAATGCCTGCGTGCGGACTCGGGGTTTACTGGGCTCTGCTAATGCAGACAGACAGCAGGTGGCGTAGCGGTTAGACGTGTTTCCGCGTGACTGAAAGGACTCGTGTTTCAGTCCCCACATTCCACAGCGCCCTTGATCACAGGACTCCCCCTGAACTGATACGGTAAAAACGACACTGCGGTTTTCCAGGGTAAATCCGTGTAAGTCGCCCAGAGCCAGAGCTCACGCTGTAAGAGGTTTTGAACGAAGGCGTCTGCGCAGTAAGGCGCTTTTTTTCCGAGTGCAACTCAGACGCACCTTAAAAAACCCAAATTGCTTCACCCCTTTTCTCTAAAACTTCAGCCAAATATCTAAAAATGCTTTTTTTCCCGTTTTTTTAAAAAAAAAATCAATAGTACTAATGCTGCACAATGAAAAAACGGGCAGAGAAGAGCAGGACCCCTCCCCACCCCCCCACGGAGTACCTCGTGCTGAATTTCAGTACTTTCAAGGATCTTCTTTAAAATTATACTTTTATTATCTTCAGCGTTAAGGCTGCAGTGGACCTGGAATGAATTAGGCTTTCGGCTGCGTTCGGGAAGCCCTCCCCCTCCACTTAAGGCCAAACCAAGAACGCAGTTACAAGTAATGACTGGAATTTTGAACATTCTGACTTTCCATAAAAGCGAGTTTGAACTTCCCAGCCTGCGATGGCAGCGGCTTTATTTTTTTCATCAGCACCGTGTTTTACTTACATATCCCTGCAAACGTAAGGCAGCCGCGATGTTTCGCCGCACTTATTGCTCTTCGACTCAGACCTCCGAGTTGAGTATGGATGTTACTGTGTGTTAAATCATTTTTCCCCAGGAAACAAATTTGAAAAGTGTCATTCTTTAATTGGAATTCCATCAGCCGTGCGAGCGCCATTGTGCCGTAATTTGATAAAGTCGTGTGACTGGAATTCACAACCCGCAGCTACTCTTATTCGGCATCTTCCTCCCTTACGTACATGTGCCTAAAACGAAAGACAGGAAGGGCCGCGGGAGCGGAATGGCCCCCCCGCCGGGCCGCTGTCACCTGTCCTTAATAAAACGCCGAATAAACAAATAAAATCTGACAGTGACCAGGGTTGGAAAGTGTTCCTTTTCGGGGGGTCGTGTTGAGGGGTCAGTCGCACCCTCGTACCCCGCCGGGGGTCTGTGGCCGACCACAGGTAGAGCCGGCTGCTAGCGGGGGGCAGGAGGCAAATTCCGACGACCCCCGGCAGCGGCGACGCAACGCCACACAAGCACAGCTGGCTCGGCACAGCAGACGCCCGTCACGCGGGGCGAAACCCAAGATCTCCGAGGAGGACAGCTGCGGAGACGGGCCTGTTCGCTACGCGGCGCCGCGGAAAGATCCGGATCAAAGCCAAGACACGTGAGCCTATCACCTTTCTGAAGGCGTGAAAGGAAAATGGGTTTGGAGGGAGGTTTACAGACCCTGTGGGAGCGAGGCCTGACGGTGTGCACGTACACACACACACACACACACACACAGAGGAAAGGTAAGCCCAGGCGGGGGAGGAATGGGGGGGTTGTAACTCAGTGTCATAAATGTCTGTCGTTTAATTAAACGATGAAGCCCTTTATTAGGGTGCCCATGGTGGTCCAGCAGACCCCACCATGTGTAAACTGTGTAAAATGTAAAATGTTATATTTTGAAAACTCAGGAATGAGGAGATCGTTCTGTTCGTATGTTAACTGGAAGAATTACTAGGCAGTAAGAGGTGGTCAGTGATCCGAAGCAGCGTCTCCAGCGAGTGGATTTAGAAGGTGAGCCGCATGTCCAGAGGTGGAGAGGTGGAGGCGGCGCCGGGGTCCCTTGTGACAAGTGTCGCACAGCGGCACAGCCACGCGATGCTCTGCGTAATCCATCAAATCCCAAAACGGGGTCCCTCGTACCAGGGGCCCGTACCGAATGACCCCTAAACGACACCCTGGGCTTCTGTGATGGGGATGCTGTGTCTGATCTCAGGACCTGGGAACGATTCACACCGTCGCACATCGGCCAGAAGACGGCCGGTCCCTTCGTAGGTGCCGGCAGGGCACCGGATCCCACAGCAGAGGACCGTCGCCGGGAAGCTGCGGCGTGGGATCGACAGCCGGGATGCAGCACGTGAAGTAGAAAAAATGTCCTGACAAAGCAGATCTAATATACCAGTTTTTAAAGATTAAAATTCCTTTCCCCGGAGAGGTTCGCAGCAGCACCGAGTGGGCAGCACTGAGAGCACAGACTCGGCCTTTAAAAAGAAATACAAACATTCAAGTCGCCGAATCAAAAATGTTTTTGCACAGGACACGCTGACAGCACGCAAATAAGCTCGACCGACGCTCCGCCCGGCCAAGTTGTGCATCCAGCGCAAATAAAACGTGATGGAAAGTAAAACCGCTTTCGAGTGCAGAGGAGGCCGTTTTCACCCCGTTCGTGTTTTGCAAATCGGTGGAAATTTATGAGAGGATAAATGTAGGGAAACTGACTTCATCCTCAGATGCTCGCGTCTGTTTGCCAGGAGTTTCCCCCCCTTTGTCAAACACACTTTGTCTCCCCACCTGGAAAGCAGGACTTCTGGACCAAGAGAAGGAGGAGGAACATCTGCAGGCAAATATGACCAAACTGCACCTCTGTTTTCATTTTCTGTCATAAAACACTTTGGATGTGAGGCTGCGGAAAGGCGAAAAAGCAGACAAAGCGACGAAACGCTTCATAACCCTCCGTGAGGCCTGCAGGCCGGGGAAGACGGGGTGCGGGCGCAGAACAACCCTCTGAAAACCCCTCTTTTTACAAAACAAACGGCTCGTTTCACACGTGAAGCGACAAAGGCCTCTGACCCCCGACTCCAAGAGCGGCAGAGAAATTCCACCGTCTGAAGGGTCTCGACGTCGAGGCCGCGAGCCCACAAGTTTAACACTTTGCACAAAGCCGCACTCGTTTTTCAGTAATGCTTACGAAAAATATATCAATGAAGGAGTGAAACAGAAACGGCTGTTTATTAGGCTCGCAGGCAGTGTTTTGCAGGGCTGCTGTCGCAGCGGCGCGATCGGAAATCGAACGGCCAGTAATGCATGTGAAACGGCTGCGATTGCTGCGAGTCCAGGTGGGGAAGCGCTAACTGATTGAACTGGAATGTGTGAAACGCGTGGGGGGGGGTGGACCGTGCCGGGCCGGGCTGGGCCTCGCGCTCCAGAAAGTGCTTACTGCGGCGAAAGGCGGGGGGCGCTCAAGCACGGTGCGCTCACGTCCTTACACAGCGCTTACGGGGCACTTTGAACACCCCACCCCCCGATCCCTCCCCCGGCTGTGCGAGCCGGCTGACCTGACCTTCGGCGCACCGCAGGCCGTGGAATGCGACTCCCTGGTGTGTGCGCGCGCGAGTGTGTGTGTGTGTGTGTGTGTGTGTGTGGGAATGAGCAGGATGAAAAAGCAGAGTAGGAGTGCAGAAGTTTGGGCGTCGTTTTCTACAGGAGGGCTGAACTGCTCCGGGAACAAGCGGCTCAAACCCAAAACGGAACATCGTTTGTTAATTATTTGTCTCATTATCTTGGAAGCACAGAGCGAGGCGCGGGGTGTCGCTCCGTCACAGGGCGCAGAATGGACAATTAGCAGTGACCAATTAACCAGAAACCCACGTCTTTGGACTGTGGGAGGAAACTGACACCGTCACAGGGAGAAGATGCACGCTCTGCACAGGCTGAGCTGAACTCAAAGCCGCATCTGAACCCGCGTCCCCGGACCTGCAGGGACCTGCTGCCCACGAACAAAAAAAAAAAAAAAAAGAAAATCCCATTTAAATTAATATTTCCTTGAACGTTCCAACATTCTTTACTATAAAAAGAGTTGTGTAGAGTTGGCAGGGTTACGGCGAGGGCTGCCGGAGGGGCGTTACACACCACCGCCGTCTATTTGTGGTTCTGTTGCCACGTCCGTCCAAGCGGCTAACTGAAAAAGTCGCAACGTACGTGCGAACGCGGCCCGGACCGCCTCGGCGACGGGACCGGGGAACGGTAAATCTGCTGAGCGGCCGAGTCCGGACCCCCGACGTCGGAGGGACGTGTCGTCTCCGTAGAGCCTGAAGGCCCCTAGTGACAAACAGGGACGGAGGAGCCTGGGAAGGAGCTTCCACCTCACAGCGCCTCCCTCCACACGAGCGCCCCCAGCAGAGGGGGTCTCCTCCCGGCTCACGGCCGCCACACACACGCACCGCCGGACCTCCGCTTACCACTTTTTGGGCTCCCCCCTGAAACCGCGGGACGCGATCCGGCAGTGCGGAGTAAACGTGAGACCGGAGACGCTCTGACGGCAGCCGAGACACACACAGCTGTGTAACACACCAAAATACCCGCAACACACACACATTTATCAGTATGAATGGACCAGTTGGGATCATGTAACTAATAATAAATAAAAACTACTATAAATAGCCTGTATTTAGATAGGCTTCCAAATCCTTCCCAAACACGAGGTGAATAATTTTCCACGAAGAGCAGTCATGTCCGTAACAGGGACCTGGGGTCGTCCCTACAGCAAAATTAATGGCTTTGTTAATTTAAGTTGCATTTTTTACATGTAACCAGTTATATATATTAAAAAAATGTGACAGGGAATTAAAGGTGCGTTTCTGAGACCTGCCACGGTTGACCCCCAAACAGGGCATTACGTGTGATATGTTGCAGACCCGTGTTTGAAACTGTATTTCTTTTAAACCGTTCACTCGGGATATATTGAGATGTCCCAGCAGGACCGGGATGCGAGCGACCATGAGCATCGCAGGAGGTTTGGAAATTAAACACCAAACAGACATTAAATATGAGAGACGGACCCCTGGAGACGGAGAGGCCAAACAATAGGCTGTCTCTGGGTGATGATGCATGATCGTGCTCGTCGTTTTGTGCGCACAACACCTGGAGTTGGTTTCAGCTGGACTCGGACCCCGGTCTGGCTCCTGCGAAGCTGCGTCTCTGCCCCCCTGTTAAGAACGATGGGTGATGATCGCGGAGCGGCAAAGACCGAGACCCTTAAGGGGTCCTTATTTAGCGGGGGTGAATAAAGGCGGTGTTTGGAGGACTGCGCTCAAGGTGTCTGAGGACCGCAGACGAGTGATGCGCGGACAGTCAGTGGACCGTCGCCCGGCGCAGCTGGGGATCAACGCGACGCTGCGTAAAAGTGTGTGTGTGTGTGTGTGTGTGTGTGTTTGTGTGCGTGTTTGTGTGCTGCGTTGTTCCACTGCTCTCCAGTGTTTACACACAGACACACCGCGGACGTCCCGTTTTGTGAGAAATCTGTTCCACTTCAGAGGAATCCTCGCTTTCACCGCGCCACATACACACTTACGGCCACGAGAGAGCAATGAATGCGTAAGAAACGATACTGCGAGCCTTACTGTCACCAGGTGTCTCGCGCCCGGCTTTGTCGCGTTATTTCCTACGCGTCTCGCGCGCGGCGACAGGAGGTTTGCCGCCGGACGGACAACTTGCAAATACGCACGAGGAGGCGCCGTTTTCGCCGCGTTTCCCGCTCCGCTTACCTTAAATCATGGTCCCGCTCTCGCGCTCGAACTCGACTCTCCTGTAACTACATCCACAGTGGCGGCGGCGGGAGACAATAATCCAGCGTCCCGAAAGCGGAGTCCCGAGTCGCCGGAGCCGCTGCTCCCCTTTGTCCTCCTCCGGTCTCCGCTCGATCAGTTTGTTTCTCCCGCCGGCGGGGAGAGCAGACCGGGGCAGAAGGTAGATGAGGAGACGTGATATTCCCCCGACGGGCAGAGCGCTCTCAAGTCATCACCCGACGCGCGGCGACGGCGGCGGCGGCGGCGGTGCGGGGCGGTGCGGGGCGCTGTGCGCGCGCACGGTGCTCTCCAGCCGACAGCCGAACGCGAACTGCGCGCTGCGCGCCGAGCCGCTCTCCAGCAGACCGGGGGTGGGGTGACGTCACTCGCTCCCCCAAATCAACTCTCTCCAGTGTTGGAGTCTCGCTACGGCAGGGAGCTGTTGTAGGGCAGCCGACGGACGCTGGGTTCGAATCCCGCCTCCTGCTGCCGTACCCCGGGCGAGGCACGCACGCACCCTGAACTGATGCGGTAAAAATGAGTAAATCAGTGTACAAAGCTCACGCTGTACACGTCCTTCCAGAGAGGTGTGCGATAAATAAGTAGAATGTCAAGTCAGAGCCCGGGTGTCTAGGTGGGCCCTCTTCAGGACCGCCCTGTGATGAAGTCTATGGCTGAAGGTGGCCGCTGTCCCTCACCGCAATGACTGAGAACTCGATAGCTGACGTGAAGAAGCTGAGCTGTCTGGTGACACAGGTGAGGAAGCAGAGTATCTCAGCACAAGTGGGACTAGGTTGACCGTGACTGAGAACGTTGCTTGCCTGGGAGGTGGACGGAGCTCCTAAGCCCAGTAAGTGGGTCCTCCTTCCAGGACACTGAACAAAAACCTTACAAAGGGTCAGTGTCAGCAAATGCAAGATACCGGCAGCGTGATACATCTCCAGAGGTGGCAGTGCTACAGGCATGGATGAGATCTGCCACCGTGCGCTTCCTGACACAGAAATGTCCATTGTGCACGAGTACGGAGAGCTGTTGGTTCCCCGTATCTGCAGACGGAGAGATGTGTCTACATTCTCAGCAGTGGATCTGTGTAGATGCTGAACTCCACCAGCTGAGCATATGGAGATACAGCCGTGGTTCGGATGGTGTCCAGGTCGGCCTCGTCGAAATGCGATCTTCCGCAGCACCAGAAGTTCACAGCTCAGTGAGACTCAGCTGAAGATCAGCATCTCCAAATCTGAGATGACGGTTCTCCGGAGGATGTCCGGTTCAAGTCGGGGCTGACAGACCCCTTTTGGGAACCGGGACTGACGTAGGGTGGCTCCACCGCGCCTACCAGCTCCAGTGTCCCAGGTTTAGGCACCTCTTAGAAGCTCTGCCGCAAAACCGACTGTCGCAGCTCAGCAGCCAAACTTCCCGCGAGTCCACGGGCCATTTCCTTGCAGGGCTTCCTCAGCCTCCTGCAGCAGAGTCTCTGCAGGGTGTCTTGTTGGCCTCACCTGAAGCGCCACTCCTCCCAGCTAACCTCCCCCAGCTGTGGCTGCAGGTCCGGGAAGAAGGGCTGTGTTCTGGGCCATATGAGGCAACTGGCTTGGAGTAGGAAGGTATCGCCACTCATATCGGCGCAAACACCCCGTTGTCAAACAGACTTGTTTCTGCTGCAGGGATTCCAGGGTAAATAATAACGTTCCCTCAGGGTTCCGGAAACGTGTTCAAACGGAGCGGCACTCAGAGCGCCTGTCAGTCAGGGCACCGTTGTGATTCTGCCCAGTTCTGTTTGTGTTTTGTGGGGAACCTTCATCCATTCATCCATTTTCTCCAACTGCTCCTCCGTTCTGGCTCAGCTGGGACACGAGAGAGATGGAAGCTCCACACATGCGCTCCTTATTAAAGCAGAATGATACGCGGACATTTAGGAAGTAACATTACAAACTAGACTGAGAAGCACAAATAAACTCCGTCTCGATATTTGTGAGTAAATCACCGACAGCTCCCGTGAGGACAGGTCACGCGGTCTGAGAGCAGGACATCTGCACGTGAGCCAAAAGGATGAGATCACAGACTCCGAATGAGGTCGTGTAGAAATTAAGCTGATTCTCTATTGTTATTATTATTGCTATTATTACTACTAATAATAAATGTGACACATCGGTGTTGCGCACCGTGCCGTGTGTTCGGAACAAGCAAGCGTGACCGGAACACGGAAGGACGGGGTGTGTTTTGAGGACGTGCCAGCGGAAGATGTCGGGAGGATAGGACGGGATTAAAGTGCACCCCCCCCCGAACAAAAAGGGAAATATTCTGTTTATTAACAAGCCAGAAATTCCCGACAAGGTACCAGGATGGATTCGAAAAGACCTGGACTAGGAGCGTCTCTGAGATCTACGACTTGAACCTTTACTGGAGAAGCGCTGTTAGATCCGCCGTTTCATTCTGTTGACTCATCTTGTACTTTTATGTCCTTATCGCACACGCCAAGGTGTCTACCTGACACACTCGCTGATAAATGTGGACAAGAATGTGATATTTATCACCATCATTTGCATTTGCCGCCTGTAATCATTTTCACAAGAGCCCCGTGTCCAAATGAGGGAGTTCATTCGAATCAGGCCGCTGCATGGGAAAAAAAAGCATCTTTCCTACTCGGGGCTCAAAACATCTCGGATCTGTCCTTTTCCCTCTGCTGTCTCAGTCACGTCCTGTGATTTATCAGCACGTGCAGGAAATGAGTGAGACTCCGCTTCAGGTGTAACGTGGAGAAATTAGCAAAATCTGCCTCTGTGACCAGTGTTTAGGGAAACCCTTTATTTGTCACAAACACGTAAGCAAAAACCACGGCTGTAGCAGAGCAGCGCCAGAAATGCGATCTTATTTTATCTATTTAGGAACTTGTTAAAACAGTTTCTTGGTTCTGGGGAGCTCTGAAAGGGCTACTGTGATTTATCCATTTACATGGTGCGGAATCCCCTCAAAGTGAGCAGGGCAGTCAAGGCTATCGCAGCACGAGCGGGATTCGAACCCACGACCTCAAAGCAGGCGCTCCGGCGCCACCTGCGAACACACAGCGACTATAAGGCAAGTGGGAGGGGCCTCACAGGAGAAGTTCCCTGGAGTGACAGTCCAGCCATCCAGCCACACCTCTGGTGCCGCACAACCACTCGGGTCTGAGGCAGAAGGAACGACGTTCTCAATGAAGCGTTTCGCTCAAACCTGGCGTGTGACAAAGGCCGAGTTCTGCATTAACAGATACGATTTTGCTTTCCGTCAAACGCAGATATGCTCCCACGCACCATATATTTTCAGCAGCCCTTAGTTACAGATTAAACGGGCTACTGTTTGCAAACCTTCTGGTGTTTGTTCACTGTTTTAATGATTCACTCACACTCTGGATTTATTCAGACATAACGGCCTCGCTGCTGTGCTTTTAACAGTCCCAAATGTATTATTCATTGTAGGCCCACCCTGATGTTATTTTTATTTTTATCCTCAGTATACACATCAAAGTGCCTCTTTCTAATGTAGATTTTTCTCTTATGTCGTAGGTCCAAATTAAATAAATTCCACAGAAGTTTCTTTATTCCAAAGCTGAGATTTCCTAGGGAACGCGCTGTAAAGGCCACGGCTCCTGCGACAGCTGCCCTGCCTGCAGTAAGACGGCAGCGAGACCCACAGCGTCGCTTGACTCACTTATTAACATTATTGAGGGGCAGCTGCAAAAACCACCAGGTCTCAGGTCAATATGACAAACAGCGGTCGATCGGAAAGCGGTTCACTTTGCTCAGTGTGTTCTTCCACCAGGCACTAAAGCCCTAACTCAACATCTATAACAAACCGCCGCTTAAATTCAGCGCAATACCCTTTGAGTCGGATAGTGCGCCACCGTCGCGGTTTGACTACAAAAGCTACGAGGACAACAACAATAACAACGCGTTACAATGGACTTTGATGCTGGTCTTGTCAATGACATACGTGCCGATACTCAGTGGCTCGATCGCCGGGTCCGTGTGTACGACGATGCTGAGCCAGGGTTTCCAAGCCCTTCCGCCGGGTACCCGCAAGCTCTGCGGTCATGTTAGGAGCGGACTGTGGACCCGGCATCGAGAAACCAGCCTCCGGGCTCCTGACTCAAAGCAGTTCCTGTCATATATAACTATTTGGTATTAAAAATGTAAAAACTCTGGAGGAAGGTGTGGAAATGCTCCCGATTCACTCGGACACATCGAACGTTTACGTGACTCTCGGGCAGCCGGAGGAGATCCGTTTGACTGGACTAGTCCTTCTCGTTTTCAGTGTGTTTTCTGCACGCCGTGTCCGTCTTTAAAAGCGCACCTTCTGGAAGTTTTCCACAACACACAGAGGGCGATACCGTCGACGAGCTTTCCGCGGTTCCCCTTCCTGAGCAGTGTTCTTCTGCAACCCGGAACGTATAAATGAGTCCCACAATTCTGCCAATTCCCTTCTATCTAAAACATGATGGCAAAGAAAATGTAATTGGAAATGTTACAGCTAATTCTCATATCAAGGAAACCAGTCATTGTAAAATTAGTTTTGCATCAAGTACTGTACTTAGCTGGATAGCAATCTCTTAAGCGGATGAAGTTTACTAAACTGTAAAAGCCAACATGTTGCGACAGAGAGGATTGAGTTGTTTATTGCCGTTACCCGAGCATGGATG
This sequence comes from Arapaima gigas, assembly GCA_900497675.1. Classification (NCBI taxonomy): domain Eukaryota; kingdom Metazoa; phylum Chordata; class Actinopteri; order Osteoglossiformes; family Osteoglossidae; genus Arapaima; species Arapaima gigas. The sequence continues at coordinate 11,160 of UFQX01001349.1, read as the reverse complement.
GCTAAATATTACAACCTTAAGGAGATATTAACCAGCACGGCCTATCTCCGAGGCATGAAAAACAAATCCAAAATGGAGAAATCTCTACTTCGTATTAAAATATTCCAAATGTTCCAGCTCCCAGAATTTGCATCGTGTGATATCTGGGTTTTATTAGCTGTTGAATTAGCCTCGCCGGGGGATTTGAGCACTTAATGGTGCACAAACTCCGGTAAAATATACAGAAAAACAGCACGGGAAGCTCGCGGAGCCCGAATTTTGTCAGGCTGGGCTGGATGTTTCCGACTGCCAAGTTCCAGGCTCAGGGACCGAGGGCAAGGAAATGCAGAAACGGATGACAGCACTCCACCGGGGACCTGGACAGAGGTGTGTGTTTTCCCGCTGCGAAAGAGGTACGTACACTCTGCACCCTACCGCGACCTTTCTGGAGTCTCCGTCCAGGTGCTGGATCGCAGTCTCCAGGGTCGGACCTTCTGGACCCAAACGGCGGCGGTCACACCCATCGCAGCTGTTAGCCAGCAGGCCTCAGCCTGTAGACAAAACTTCCTTTGACCCGGCTGCCAGGCCGAAGACACCAGCTCCGGAACCAGATCTCTGGAGAACACTGAGCCCAGCTGGCTTCATTCTTGAAGTCCTGCCTAGTATGGAGCAGTGCCCTAGGGACTCACGACAGGTGGACTGGTGACCCCCGAGTCCCCAGCCACCAAAAGGCACAAGTGGCGTCGCCTCCAGCAAATCTATCGGCGACTCTCGAAATAGATCGATGCGCAGATAGATTCTCTCGATAACACGAAAAATGCTCCCATGTGCCGGATTTTGTTGCTACGTGGAATAAATTGAGCCGTCCACTGACAAAGCTTTCTAATTTCCTCCTTTTCCAAGACAAACTTAATTAGTTGTTAAAAAAACTTAATCTGTTGCAGAATTGCATCAACAGAAGAAAATGACATAACCGCCATGGAGACAAACCAAAGGTCTGATGGATTGCAGCTCATTACCGCCTTGCTTTGTTATTATTTTTTTTTTTTCAGATATTTGATTTGTCATTTAGTTTCTGCGGAGAGAACAATAACATAATGCGAAATGAAAAGGGATTAACCTCGGTGTGGCCAATGGAGTATTTCCAAGCTGCAAATGGGCCATAATGTGGATTACATGGTGGAAAACAGAAAACTATTTTTCAGAACCGGCTCAAAAATAACGGCGCATCAACACCAGCGCTTAGCACGACTCGCTGTTTACGGCTAAAACGTGGCTTTAATTCTAATTCTCCGTTTGCTCTGCTAGCTGTTCGCACTGAAGCTCCGGTAAGTTAATCGTGAAGATGTCTGACAGTTTCCCTCGGGCTCCTATTTGAGATGCTTCTTTGCCCACCTGGGTCTGAATTAGAGTAATAGACTTGAGCCTTTCTGGGAGACGGTCACGCCGAGCAGAAGCATAAATAACAGAGGAACGGCGGGCACCTCCAGTAAAAGGTGTGACTGGATCGACATCGTCTTCTGCTCCCGTGTAAAAATCACTCGCTTTACGGCCCACGGCAGAAACGAAAGGAGTCTGGGTCCATGCAGAGGTCAAGAAAGTCCATATATGGCCCCAGTCTGGAGTGGGGATTTGAACCCAGGATCTACGCTTTGTCTCTCTGCGCCTGTGCAGTGTGTGAAATGCGTGGTATGAGGCGTTGACCCGGTGCTGAGGGGGCTCCTCTAGGCCAGCAGTGTGCACGAGACCACCGAGACCCTCTGGCGACCCTCATCGACCACGCGCTTTGTGTCTGCACGGCCTCTATTTTACAGCTGAGTGTCCATGAAAGGCCGCCTCACGTCCGGCCAGCGCCCCCCGTCCATCATCTCCACATTTCTTTACAGACAGAATCAACAGGAGCCCCCAGCTGCACCCGGCCGGCCGTCATCATTGATCACCGTGTCTGTCTGTGCAGGTACTTCATGCAGGTTACCATCTGGGCTCGCGAGGGACACGTGTCACGGCGCACCCATCTGTCCTGCAAAGTGACAGGGGATGGATGGTGTTTTTACGGCCCGCTTGTCATCGCAAGAAGCACTTTTTCAGCAACACATCCAACGGACGCTTTTCTCCAAAGAGACACAGTTTACAGGTAACTAGAATAAACCCGGCACCCGGGGAGTTTACTGCGATACACGGCACTGACACATGTGCGCACGCGCTGGACAGACTGAGCCAGATTCGAACCCTGGTTCACGGGTGCAGCTGAGGAGCCGTGAGACACGAGACAGGAGTGAGATGCTGTTCTGCAGCTTGATGTCCACAGTGAGGTTCTGTGATGCAGCAGTTGGGAAAAGGGGGAAATATTTGAGTGTAACTGCAACCCCCCCCCCCCCCAACACCCCACCCCGCTGTCAGCCGCCCCCCATGGCGGCATCACCTGTCTCCAGATGAACTGCCTCTGCGGCTTTGCTGACGTCACGTGACTCCGGCTCATTGTCACGTTAACGTTTATTAATGCCGTTGAGGTGGTTCGTGTGCGTGGTGAAAATCAGAAGGTGGAAACCTTCTCTACACGAACAACAGCTTCGCTGGACCACATCCTCATCCTACCGCGTGTCCAGACGCCCTGGATCCCAGCTGAATAAGAGAACATGACAGAAGGTCTGTAAATCACCCAACACTCGACTTAAACATGACTCACAGCTCACACTGGGCGGCATCGGGGGCCGTATTCCAGCCTATAAAAGGAAATACTTTCATTTCCCATCGCCTCTCTTCAGACTCCACGGAAACGGCGAGATCAGATGTTCAAGATGCGGCTATTTGTCACACAGGCCTCGCAGAAGAGAACCGATGGGACGGCGGGGGGGTGTAAAGGCAGCTCCATCATGTGGGGGTGAACTGATCAAATCCTGCCCACCGCTCAGTCCTCACAGCTCTCGTAAATCACTGCTAGTAGCTCAGACTTCACAGAGAATAATGTCATATTAGCAGATAGTAATAATAATAATACTAATAATAATCATAATAATCATAATAAAACCTCAACATTAGACCAACCAGGATCATCCCGCGCAACCTCTGCAGCTGACAGACAGCAAGCGGGTAACACAATGACATGATATTTATTTAGAAAACCATAAACTAGCAAATGTTGCAGCTCATAAATAACAAATGCAAGAATAAAACAACTGAAATTCTTTATATGGATGTAAAGGTTATTATAGGTTATTAAGGTTATTACATTATTATATAATTATTTATATTGTACACATTTGAAATTATAGTAATTTAAATACAATAATTTGTCTGATACTGTACATCAAGCTGTATGTGAGGTGTGTACAGTGCCCCCAGCGGAGCACGTGCACATGCGTGTTTGTCTGTGAGAGAGAGTGTGTTTGTACATGTAAACCTGCTGTGGACACACAGTCCACCTCTCAGCCCCTCCGGTTCCACCACAAGCTCAGACAGAACGGTCTCTGAGGCGGTTAAGGAACCGAGTCGGTGTTTGCTGGCGGAGGAGGGGGACTCGCCTGCCGCGGGGCATCGGCTTTAGGCCGCCGTGACCTCGGAAATCCAGGCAAAAGCAACAGTTCGCCCCAAAAAGAAAAACGGCTGCACCGCAGCACCCGCAGAGGTGCAGACGGCCAACGTCCGTCGTGGTTCTGGATTTCAGCCACAGCATCGAGGAAGATGCAGAGCGCTGGCTGAGCCATAAACATGTCCGATATCCCTGCAGGGGTTGTGGAAGACGCCACAGCAGCGCGTGGGCTCTGGTCTGCGTGTGGTGTGTGGCCTCCAGCCCCAAAAGGGGGGGGGGCGGTGGAAGAGCTTTAGACACAGACACAGGAGGACGAGAGGACAGCTTGTGCATTTGACACCACTGTGGCGCTGGGTCACATCCCTGTAGGAGTGAGATTCAAACCGCAAATACATAGATGATCACAACAGATGGTGTCGGACTCATTTACGTCGCTGTCAGGAGGTCAGGAGAGAAACGTCTCTCAAAGAGGTGGGTTTCAGACCCATCTTGAACTTCAGGCTCCAAACCCATCCTCAGCCTCAGCTGCACGCTGAACTCCTTGTATCCCAGAAGATAACAAACTTTCATCCAACTAAACACCGGCTGAAACAAAGGGCAGCGAGTGTGTGCCGGCGCAATGCGATAAAGCAGGGGCTTCTTCTAAGGTGATATGACTCATAACACACTTGGTTGACCCAGACCAAACGGCTTAAATCAGCAGGGACACGGATCCTGTTGTGATGGGAAACAACAGTATTTGCGAAGCACCTGAAAGAAAGACGAAGCGACTGGTTCCCCTCGTTTTATTTATTTTACTCTCTTCCTCAAGCCTCTAATCCCCGCAGTGTGATGGAGCCGCGTTCCGTCTCGGCCGCTCGGCCCCCTGTCTGTCGCACTCGGCCCCAGACACGTTCAGCCGCTGTGCTGTAATCCCCTCGCTAATCTGTCGCCTGACCGGGGGCAACTCTGAGCCACTGGGCCCCCCCCTTCGCAGAGAGGTGGGCAGCTGTGGATGTGACACATGCACCTGTGGTGCACTCGCAGCGAGATGAGGATCTTGATCTTGCTGTGGTTACTTTACCCCGAACTGGCAGTAAAGCACAGTAAAAATTACCCAGCTGGATAAACGTGTGAAATAAGCTGTTATAAACGGCTGATAGACCGGTTCCTACGACTGAAACATTTCCCGAGTTTTAAATTTACATGTTTTTATTGCCTCTCTCAGTTTTACTTGCATCTTATTCATTTTATAAAAAAATCTGCTTGCAGTGGAGCAAAAACCAGCTGTGTTTACCCTCCAGACCAACAGGTGGCAGTAAAGAGCTCCCAAAAGAAGCCAGGGTTTGGAACCAGCTTCGTTCTGTTTACTTCCACAGTGTTTACAGCTCGTGTCAGGGACTCCAGCGATGTTCTGACAGGTGAGGTGGGATGAGTCAGTCGGTAACTGGCTGTCAATAGGAGTGTGATTTTTCAAACGTACCTGTTTGTTTCTATTGTTACCCATTTTGAGTCCTGTATTAATTTTACAAATTACTGTTACATTTGTTTCATTTACAAGGTTTATTAAATAAAATAGAGTGATGTCTGTATTTTTGCATTCTTACTCTGACTTAGTGGCAGAAGTGACTTTGAACAGAATAAACAAATTAAATAAATTACAGCCCCGGTTATAAAACAGCTGAGCAGCAGAATAGCTTTAAAGGTGTCGGCTATTAATCTGAACTCATATTATCTGACGTGAGACGGACAAAACAAAACGTTACTCCGTCTGCGTCAACTTTCTTTCCACTTTGATCAGAATATTAACCAATAACACTGGCGGTATTTTCTTTATTATGTGGGAGTGATGAATTCTGCAGCGTCGCGCAATAACGTGGGCAGGTTATTATTTTGCCTGCGAGTGACGCAGGGCCTCTCCCTGGTCTGGGAGCGGGGACTCGTCGCCCCGGACCATCACGTGTGCTTCTGGACCAGGCTGTCAACAAAAGGCGTGAGGAGTCGTCCTGCGGTTCCCTCCACACCGACTACTGTCCTCATCATCATTTATTTATTTATCTGCAGACCATCTTACAATTTCAATTGCAAACTAAGCGACCGCTCACGGTTCCCCCACGTGTATCGGGGCACTGCAGCAAGAGGTGGGATTCCAACCTACAACCTCACAGTGCAGGTGCCGTGGCTGAAGCAACACGGCTGTAAAGTACCGCAGTTCAGCGGCGGCTTTTTCTTCTACTTCACGCATCGAACCGGTTCGTAACTTGATACTCCAGGAGAGCAGAGACAGAAAAGGACATGAACACCGGAGCAGAGAAAAGACAAAAAGGTAAATGACTATAGATTCACCCAAATGAGATGAATATTACTGCTCTCAGCTGCCCATATATTGATCTGTGTGAGAAGGAGACCGAACCGCCATCACATTAGTGCTTCATGGACTTATTTACTGCTGAGACATACTGAATAATCAGACCTTGGAAAAATGTGTGTGTGTGTGTGTGTGTGTGTGTTCAGCGCTGGGACGCAGAGGTGAACCGGAGAGGGAAAATCGGGTCGCCGCCCCACCAATTTCCCGCTCTGGAGCTGCAATTGCAGTTATTACCTTTTATCGACAGACGGTAATTAAGGCAGTCGGCGTAATTGACGGCAGGAGGGAGGCGGGGCGCGACCCGTCACGGCGAGCCGCTCGCCTTTCGCTGTGTTGGGGGGTCGCGGGCCGTGCTCCTTCTTTACACATCACCGTGGACACGCAAAACACACCGCCTCCACTCTACTGCCTTTTACTGCACTTACATTTGGCGCGAATCGCCTCCTCTGCAGACACCATCGCCCGCAGGCACCGAGGGTTAAATAGCGTCCTTTCTGTCTGAACGCGGTCACGGTGACCATTTGGTCGGGCTTTTTTTGTCGAATTTTTACATAACATAACTGCTGAGCTCTCGCTGCTCGGAATGAGAGGACAGGCTGGGAAAACAGCACCGCGGACGACTGCTAACAATAGTAATAACGGTTTGCTTTGTTACGTTAGGTTGGCTGTCGCACGCCGCGTTCAGCGCGTTTCCCGCATCCGCCTGCGTGACAGCTGCGGGTTCCGAACACATCCGCCCCCGAGCCGAGGCCGGTCCCCCTCCGCCCGATCACTGCATTGATTTCCACTCAAAGAGCCCCAGCGTCGTCAAAACAGAGAAATACCGGCGGCTGCGAACGAAATCGATGGATGGCCGTCCGCCTGCATTCCCAAACGGTCGGCAAATTGAGATTAATATGTGCATTTCATTTAAATAAAATTCATCAGCGTGGAATCCCCAAAGACACTAATGTACACTGGCCAGTACCGCACGGTGTTTTTTACATTAATATGAGCGTAATAAGCATAATTTAATGCAAATAGAATCTCGTTTCAGTCTAATACACACTGAGGTTTATTAAATCTACACCGTATACTGTGTAGTCCTTACGGTGAAGTTCTGTTGCTGCAGAACATGACATACAGTATGTGGTGTGTAAAATAAAGTGGGGGCAGCGGGTGGTGCAGATCAAGGTGTTTCCATGAATCGCAGTAAAAAGTTATCGCGCTGTGTGGACAGGTAAGTAGGTAAACGCACAAACCCCACTGTAAACCACTCGTGGAGATAATAGTAATGAAGTAATTTTGTCCGTTTCGAGCGGGGGTGGACGGGAGACCAAACAAAAGGCGTCGTTCGTGTGTCATTGCTCAGCTGGACCGAAGGGGCGCAAGCGTCACTCGGACTCCCGGCGGCCGGCGGCGCCACCGCACCGGCAGTAGGGGGCGCGTTCCTTGGCCATCGCGGAAACAGGGCGCGTGTTCGTCTGCCTTCCGAGAGCCGATGGTCCCGGTTGGGGGCGCCGGCAGATCCACAGGGTCCACCTGTTGGTGGTCAGCAGAGGGACGGCGCGCAGGACCGACACGCAATCCAAACACGGGCCAAACAGGTGGCGTGACACCCGCGCGCGCGAACAGCAGGAGAGTTCCTTACTGAGCATGAAGAGGCCTGATGAGTGCATGGGCTGTGACCCACCGCACCCCCGAGGGCTGCCGTTGCCGGAGGGACGCGCTCTCACACACAGTGTGTAAAATGTGCTCAAACTCAGTGCTCCCAGGATTCGTGTAAACAAACACCAAGGTGGAGAAAACAAAGGTTGTGGTAAACAGTCGCGGGGAAACAGTTGCCATAACAAAGCAGCAAAGTTACCGACGGCAACCACAGACTTCTTAAAAACAACACGTTCTCCTCCTTAGATGATCCGACCACAGCGCTTATCCTCATGTTCACTCCATTTGGCTGCAGCTCGGTGTTACCGCGGTACAGAGGAGACCAGCAGCCCGACCTCACGCCCGTCACACACTCTGCTCCCCACGTGTCCCAGTCTGCTAACAGAGCCCCGCACACGACCCCCCGCGCGGGATGGGTTGACCGGGCGACGCTGCTCCTGTCTCACATTAGCCGTCACCCCCCACCATCTCTTAAAACCCTCACAGGCGACACTTGTGAGCAGCACAGACAACCTGGACGTCAAGAAGATTTTAAGGAAAACGAGACAAAAAGTGCTTACGGCCCAATAGTTGCGTATTTTAGAAAAGCAGCTCTTACCTTTACACACCCCAATGTCCGTCTCAGTGGTGTGAGAGCTGGAAACAAATAGAAACACACTTTAGACAACGACCATAAAACACAAACACACATTCGTTTTCTAAGAAGAACCAATATGAAAAATGAGTATTTTCATCAGAGTGAACAGGCCTCAGATAGTGGCTCCAAGTGTGGACCTCTCTCTCTCTCACACACACACACACACACACACACACACACACACACTTTAACTGTTCAGCCCCATTTTCTTCCACAGCTTCTATTTACTGCAGCAATAAAGAGCAGTAATATCAGTTTTTCTCTGAGTTCAGCATCAGATATAACAGACACATCATAAGACGCTGTAACACAAACAGCTGAAAGACCTAAAATTATGAGTGCAGTTTGTCAAGAGTGTGAAGAACAGACAGAAAAATGCAGCACCGATTCATCACTGCAGTCGTCATTATTGTTGTAATTCGGTTAAAGCCGGAAGTGTTTGACTTTCCTGCTGTGTCTTTACTGTAAAGAACTGGTGAGGGATGGGGGGGAGAATGGGGGGGGGGGCAGGCTGTACATTTTCTGTCTGATGTGTAATTAAACTTCTAGGTGTTCAGTGGTCAGAGGTGATCAGACGGCTGGTCATAAGCTGGTCAGTTAACCAGGCAGTCAGTCGGCCGGTCAGTCGGCCGGTCAGTCGGTCGGTCAGTCGGCCGGTCAGTCGGCCAGTCAGTTGGTCAGTCAGTCAGCTAGTCAGTCGGCCGGTCAGTCGGCCGGTCAGTCGGCCAGTCAGTTGGCCAGTAAGTCGGCCGGTCAGTCAGCTGGTCAGTTATCTGGTCAGTTGGTCACTCAGCACCACTTTGTTACGTCTTGGCTCTTGCTGTCGGACAGCCACGGTGGCCTCACTTTCTGAAGGCAAAAACACAAGACTAACTCACTGAACGACAGACATAACATGACTGGATGCACCCAGAGATTCAGGGAGGGGCTCCAGACCACTGTGACCCTCCCAGGATCAGCGGTTAAGGATGCTGGACGGCTGGACGGATAATCTGACGTGTCCGTCCCTTCCTAGGGGACAACTAGGTTCAGCTCATCACCGCTCGACCAGCTGCAGCTCACAGACAGGAAACCTCTGTGTTAGTAAACGTCAGACGTACGCAGGACCACGTCTGCTTCGGCCTGCAGAGGGAAAAAATAAATCCCAATGAAAGTATATTTGGTGGAGCCAGGGAAGGACGTCTGTCCAAAACGGCACTAATGATGTCAGACACCGACCCCCCCCCCACCCCCGTCAAACGATACGGGTGTATTTTTAAACGCGCCGCAGTAAAAGGCTGACAGACTTGTTGCTGGACATTTAAAGGTCCGGGATGTGGGCAATAGAGATGGAAAGCGGGCGGAGGGTCAGAGAGACGCTGCTTCGCCACCGCTGACCTCCAATGCACAGGTCCACAGTGCAGGACGGGGTAAAGTGGAGTAAAACCCTGTGCGGTTGAGTGAATCACACAGACGCGGAGCCCCGTGGGACACAAATGTGGGAATCGGTTCAGCTTTCCATGGCGGTCGAGCCGATTTGATCCTCGGTCCAGATTTACAGACACGAACAGAGGGCCAAAGCCAAAATCGGTGTCCTTCCTGGGGACACAAATAGGGGGAACCCAGTCTCTGGCTCATCCGGCAGAGGGACACGGAAATAGTCCGTTGCCTGTGAAAGACGCAGGACGCTGCTGCAGGTCCTTCACCCCCCACCTCTCTACGTGGCCATGGTTTACAGCGGTCCCTACGAGAGGACCAACACGGGGAGGGAAGGAGAAGCAGCGGAACTCGATGGCTGCAGTTAGAAATATTCTGTTAAACCCGTTGAGGCAGAAGTTGCTGTCGTTTCACTCAGGTGTCCTGCATGTCCTCATCCCCAGACGGACAGACGACAGACGTGGGAAAATTAACAGAGCAAAGTGCTCACAATGACAGGCAAACAAACACCTGTGTGTGTGTGTGGGGGGGGCGCTTAGGGTTGATAATACAGATACAGCTATGAAAAACAGAGTTTTTGAAAACAGAAATGCTTTCATGGCGAATCCCTGCTGAAATCAGCCATCGTGCGATTCTCCCACAAACACGTGCAGCTCCCGTCATCTCATCATCAGGAGCCCCAGACATGAGCTGTAAACATGGTGGAAGTGGGTGGGATTAAAGTGGCCCCTTTTCCACTTGCCTGCTCTTTACTGCCATCTATTGACTTGGAGGGTGAACACAGATTGTTTTTCTCCGCCACAGACAAATGTGAGAAAACGGACAGAAAGTGCTGAGGAGTCAGAGTGAACCGCGCTGTTTTCCAGTGTCCTGGATGGAACACCGATGGACTGGACTGGACCGGAAGCACGAGAGTGACCATCACTCAGGATTTTCACATGGACCACCGATCATTGGGCAGTTATGGACAGTTGTGGACAGTTGTGGACAGGTACGGTCAGTTACGGTGAGTGTCGGACAGAGCGGAACGGTTATAGACAGGTTTGGACGTGGCCGTATCAGCAGCGTGCAAATGCAGCAGGAACACGTGAACACGAGGAGCTGTGAAGATAATAATAATAGTAATATTTGTTTGTTCATCCGACACTTTTCTGCAAAGCTACTTACAGTCTTTAGCTACTTACCTTGATTTATCCCTTTTTACTGAATCAAGGTAAGAGCTCTGCTCAAGGATACCAAACATGGTAAAGAACTTTACTGGGGTAAAGGTAAAGGGCATAAATCAGAACAAGTTAGTCATTTATCATGGTTTCCTGTGTGTGTGTGTGGGTGTGTGTCGGTGTGTGTGTGTGTGTGTCAGTGTGTGTGTGTGTGTGTGTGAGATATTATCAGTCTCCCTCAATAGTAACAATTATCCTGCAGAATGTGGCCATTGTTGTACAGTTTTCAGCTGCAGCAAAAACACAGTTTATCAGCGTCGCTCACTGGAGATGAACTGTCAGAATTAACAGCCCATCAAATTAAAAGATGTAATTATAGAGAGCAGAGCCTCACACACACACACACACACACACACACACACACACACACACACACACACACACA
>UFQX01001348.1:0-77039 GCA_900497675.1 Arapaima gigas | reverse complement strand
GCACAGCACAGCACAGCACAGCACAGCACAGCACAGCACAGCACAGCACAGCACAGCACAGCTGGATGGGAACCACCACCACCTCAATCCAGACTCCACACTGTTCTGAACCCCAAACACATGACTCTGGACCACTGCAGTGACACACGGAGGCCCTGCTGAGGCCGTTATTGAGCAGATCGCACAGGAATAGCTGTGATTTAACCAAACGCTGAAACTAATATAAGCAACACATATGTGTGAAGAAAGACATAAGTATGCAGATTATGAAACCGAAAGCACGGTTTGCACTTCCTGCAGTAATCTGTGTGAATTGAATTCCTGAAAGGTATACAGTATTAGAAATTAAGAGTTTTATGGAAATATTTTTAAATAAATGGACTGGTATGGGTAGTACCAAAAACTATAGCAAATNGAATTCCTGAAAGGTATACAGTATTAGAAATTAAGAGTTTTATGGAAATATTTTTAAATAAATGGACTGGTATGGGTAGTACCAAAAACTATAGCAAATAGCAAATCACAAAAAACAAGAGGAATATTATTATTATTATTATTATTATTATTATTATTATTAATAATAATAATAATAATAATAATGATGATGATGATGATGATAGAAAGAGGAAGCAGTTCCTGTTCAGACCACAAGAGGGCAACGTTATTAAACTTACGAATCTCAGCTGTTAAATAGGAGGCCAGAACTGTGCCCAACCAGCACTTGTGTTAGGAGTAACAACACACACACACGCACAACACGCACACACTCGCTGATACACACAAACAGCCCTGCAGGGGTGTAGTGTACGCGTGATGGGGGTCTCTCACAAGCATTTGACTGCTGCCCCCCGTAACTTCTTCCACTTCCCTGCTGCTAATGACTGAAAGCGGTGCTACCTGCACTGCCAAGGGCTGTAGCAACTTTCCCTCTCCACCTCCTCTTCCGGTCACGCATGGCAGAAAGCACCCACTGAAGTATCCTCTTTATTGGAATGCGAGGGGCCTCGCTCGCATGCTTGCCAACCAGCCGTGGCCCATTTACACGCTCCACATCCCAGACAAGGCCGCAGGCTGTGCCCCTCCACCGGCCGCTGCTTGTCCACGGTATCGCGTAGCTCCCACAAAAACCGAAACGCATCTCAAAATCTGATCGAAGACCAGATACGTCAGAAGGGGGCCGAGCCGGGACAGGGACAGCTGAGGCCTTGGGGCAGGCTGCCTTGGTTCGCTCCGCACCGGTGCCATAGCTAGAGTATCACGCACCTGGGCCGGCTTTGGGTGCCACGTTACATATCAAAATAAATCTAAAGAGCCATTTCAAACAGAACTGGCCTGCAAACCAGCAGGGAACGGCATATGAGACAAATAGAAATTGTATCCCCCTATTTTACCCGTCCTCACATGAAACAACACTCTTTTCCATAAATCACGTCTCTGGAGCGGCTGCGTTCGCCTGGCTTTCAGCTGCCGGCGAACCGCAGGAGGTCTGGGTTCGAGGACCTGCAGCAGAGCAGAACCAGCGGCTAATGGCCACGGTGAGGGGAGCAGGAGCCCAGTGGTGGGTCCGGCCTCAGAGAGCAGCTCCTTTCACTGGAAATACCTGCTCGGATCCTGAGGGGAGGTCGAGACAGACCACGTCAGCGTCTTACAGACACATCACCTTGTAACATGGTTCCTCTTAGAGCTGTAGGGCTCCTTCTGAGAATGCTTGAAAAATATGCACAATATACACAATATCTCATTTAAGATATACCTGTTTACATCCCCATTCCGCTCTCCTTCTGCCCAACTTGGAGAAAGACTCCATCAGGACATTTCTCTTGCGGAAAAAAGATGCACCTGAAGATGGACTCCAAACGGACTACTGCTGGGACCTCAGTTAAGATGCCACAGAGTCCAGTCACAAAATTCTAGAAAGGCCTTTTACTGCATTTGTTCCTACATGCAACCATGTGATTCAAATTTAAATTACAAAGCCTATTTATCGTCTACATATTTTTTGAATTAATGAAAAAACTTGTTTACATACTTTGGATGTGATTCAACGTTATGAATTTGACCTTTATATTAAGAACATGTGACTGAGTGAAAATGACCTGTGTTTATTCAGCGGCAACAATAAAGTTTACATTTGTTGATCAGTGTGACAGATGGACAGATGTCCTGCGTCTGCCACGCAATGGGACAGTCTCCAGACCACGGGGATCCTGAACGGGATCTAGTAGCTGAGTTACCGGCGCCGCTGGGGGCAGAAGGTCGAAAGGTAAAAACTNAATGGGACAGTCTCCAGACCACGGGGATCCTGAACGGGATCTAGTAGCTGAGTTACCGGCGCCGCTGGGGGCAGAAGGTCGGAAGGTAAANGATGTCCTGCGTCTGCCACGCAATGGGACAGTCTCCAGACCACGGGGATCCTGAACGGGATCTAGTAGCTGAGTTACCGGCGCCGCTGGGGGCAGAAGGTCGAAAGGTAAAAACTAACAGCATGTTGACATCACCAGACTGTATTAAGTGGCTGCATCCCACCTGCTGCCAGATTTGGTCCTCTGTGGCTTCCGCAGATGTGTGTGTGTGTGTGTGTGTGTGTGTGTGTGTGTGTTAAAGCACGAGTTAACATCATCCATATGTCCATCAGTCTTTATATCAATAAAGTTCATTCTATCTGTTTGTTCTTCAAGACACAGACTTAAAATTTCACACACAGGTACTGCAAAAAAGGCTACTTACTATTTAGAAAATTTAAAACTTGGTCTCTTGGAAAGCTGAACATCACACGCAGCATGTGGTAACATCACCCGCAGTGTGTACATACCTCATGACAGTGACCACACACGTCCATGAATGACACACACACACACAGACCCCCCTGTTTCTCTCACAAGCAGAGCATGAGCAAGCAAAGGCCCTCCTGCTCAGTTTCTCCGTCAGCCTACACTTACACACACGTTTGTTTACCTGTCATTGTGTGGCCTTCAATTTGGCTCTCACGTTGGCTAAATAAACACCACTCCAACAAGACTGAAAAACATACGAAACTTAAAACAAACAAAACCGAAACTCTTGAAAAACAGCAACATTTTTTGCCCCCCCCAGCACGGCACTTCTACGCCTGCATTTGTCATCCCATCGTTGTGAGGATTTCATGTTGTCGCCTGTCTTAAAGCAATAAGCAAAGCATAACTTCCCCCAACTGAAACTGAAAAACATATAAACTGTGTGAATAAAACACTTGGCCGCACTAAAAAAAGTGACTTTGTGGGGAAACCCAGGAAGTGCGTTTTTCGTGCTTATTATCATTTGAAGGCCCCGTCAACAGCGAGCAAAATAAAAACACATACACTCATTCATACGTTGACAGGTTGCAGGCGCTTGCGCACGTCTCCTTTCGGGACAAAAAATAAATCAGCGACCGAGACGAATACGAGGGCTGTTTTCTTTGCCGAGCAGTACAGTCGGCCGCGGCACAAACCTCTACACATGTTCAGCATCAGCGCGAGGAGCACAAAATTATGTCGTCTCTTTTCCTGGAAGCCTCCCTGTTTGTGTGCGTACTGTACGCCTCAGTCAGGAGGAGCTGGTCTGCGCCGCTCCAATTCTGGCTGTTCTCTCAGTAGGCGGGAGACAGATGCGGGGTTACGGCTCATTCGAGGGCACGATGGAGTCCACCTGACTTGACGCCCAGGACAAATGCAACCTGACCTTCTGGGTTACAGAAGAGTGGCTCAGACTTTCTGCTTGTTCAACCTTACACCTCGCAAAATGGAAGAGGAGTGGAAGGAACATGGACCCAGGAGATGAGCGGGAAGGATGAAAGGGAGGAAAAAGGAAATATTTTCGAATTACACCCTCTTGCCAAAGATGCCTAATTATTTAAATGTCTGCCTGCCCTCTCCCACGCTCACCCTGCTCAGCATGGTGTTTATCTAGGCACAATTCATCACCGCATTCTGGGTGTCCAGATCAGGCCCGCTGTTATCAGCCATGGTGTCAGAGTTAACAAGTTTGCTCTGTCAGCGTCACCTCGGTGTGGGCGGTGGCGCGCAGAAGATGTCCCGGCGCCCCACCTGGCAGCGCCAGGTCGGCAGAAGGGCCCGCTTGACTCAGTAAGACAAATGGATCACCAGCCTAACGGCAAACACCTTATACCGGACGCCCGCAGTAAACGGTGAAGCGAGTGGTGGCTTTGCGATCCCTGGAGGAATTCCATGATGATCAGAAAATGCCAGTCACCCAAAATGTAGCCATTTGAGACACTCGAAACACACTTTGGACAAAGCAGATTCCCAAAAACTTCACAGACGGCCGTGTGTGTCGCATGAAGGCGCCAAGCAGCGCGCGTGCAGAAACAACACACAGCACGGCCAAGAAGAAATACATCGCATAAATGTTACATAAATGCAGGATAAATGCTGGATAAACACAACTAATGTTTCATTCCTTCAGGAGAAAAACCTGCCAACCCCACGCGACCCGCAGCTGCCAGAATACAAGACAGCCTTTGTCTCCCTCTGCAACCCACTGAAATCCCACGTCCCTCCGTGGTGCCGTTCGCTGGCGAAACTTCGGCACCACCTAAAACTAACTGCAGGGACAGAGAGGTCTAAATGTTCTGCTTCGTGCTTCCCCTTCTGGATGGCACCACAGCGACAACTCGTACCTCTGGTCTGACGGCTCTTCGCAGGGCGCTGGAGGAACCGGCAGCGGGAGACTCAAGGCGGCCCATCTGCAGGTATCAGAAATTCAAAGTCAAGCATTTTTTCCAACGAAACGAGGCAACCAAATGGTGTCAAAACAGCCCCGACTCTTTAGGAACCGACTTTGCCATTAATTTGAAGCTCAGACTCACCTCAAATCATCTGGTGGGCCACAGCGGTCTGGCAACAGCACCCTTCCCTTCAGGCCCCCCTCCCAGTCCTTTCGCCCAGTGGCCATCTGACCTCCAAGTTCCCAGCCAGGGAATGATCTGTTCAGAGACTGATTTCTGTGCTAAGAAACAGAAACTGAGGGAAAAAAGTGGGGAAAAAAAGAGAAAGAGAGAGCTTGTTGGGAAAGCACTGAGGAGGTCTTGCCCGTTCCCATACAGGAAGGGAATATTTACACGAGCAGGTACTGACAGACGCTGCCAAGCTGTGCTGTGCCGTGGCAGCGTGGGCCCGTCCAAGGGAAATAAAGAGAGACTGTGAGGCAGACAGAGTGCAGCCGCCATGGAGACGATAGCTCACCTTTCACCTGTGGCCACCAAACAATCCTCACTTGCCAGTCCTGCACACATTACCAAGACTCCTCACTCCCCGCATACTTTGCAGCCTGATACTTGCAATATGGCTGTAAAAAAACCCTCTGACCCAAAGTACAGAAAACTTGCCATTCTATGACTACTTATACATTGCCTTGAAAAAGTATTCAGCCCCCCCACCCGCCTTTCACATAAATCACTGTCGTAACCTGGGTTTTTCATCAATTTGACTGGGAATTTTCACTTGTGAATCAAACACCCTTTTTCACACAGCTACCCCCCAAAAGAAAAATCATATAACATTATTTAAAAAATCATCAACAATTTACAAGTATTCATCCCTCTGTTCAGTACTTGGTTAAACCAACTTTGGCAGGTTGAAGATTAACTTCACACAACATGATAGAGGAAGATTCACCCCTTGCTGCTTGCAAAACTGCTCAAGCTGTGCCAGGTGAGTTGGAGAGCCGCAGAGGACAGATGTTTGATGATGTTAAGGTCAGGACTCTGAGCTGCTCGAGGACATCAATTTTCTTCATTTTAAGCCACTCCATTGTTGGTCTGGGTCACCGTCCTGTTGAAAGACTAACTTCCTTCACAGTTTAAGCTTTCGGGCAGAGAGCAGCAGGTTTTCCTCCAGGATCTGTCTGTATTGTGCAGCATTCATCTTCCCATCAACCCTGACCAGACTGCCTGACCCTGCTGCTGCTGACAAAGCATCCCCACAACATAATGCTGCCACCACCACATTTTACAGCGCAGCGTTAGATTTACGTAACCCAAACCGTTTAGTGTCCAACCCAAAAAGTTCCACTTTAGTCTCATCAGACAACAAGACTTTCTGCTACATCTTTGTAGTATCTTCCAAGTGACATTTTGCAAATTCTTTACGGGTAACAACATGTTTTTTTTTTCAAGCCAGGGCTTCTTCCTTTCCACTTGTCCATAAAGGCCCTTTTTGTGCAGAGCCTTGCAGATTGTTCAGCCATGAGCATCATTTCTAATTGAGTCACTGAGTTCTGGGACTCAGAGAGACAACTGGCGTCACAGTAGCCTCTCTGATAAGTGCCATTCTTGTTCAGTGACTAAGTCTGGAGATGCAGCGTGGCTGTAATTCCATATTCTCTCCACTTTCACGTGATGGGCTGCGCTGAGCTCCAAGGTACGTTCACGGTGTTTGAGATGCTCTTGTACCCAGATCTGTGCTTCTCTATAATTTATATCCCTCACTTGTTTTAATGCTCTTTTGTCTTCATTCTGATTTGCTTTGTGGAAAATCTGTGCCATACTGTTGGACCTCAGTGAGGAGAGGGAGTCTTTATCTTCATGAATTTAGTCAGAACAGGTGATCCACCCATTTCCTACACAGGTGGGGAGCATCAACAAACTGGGTGAATTGGTAAGGTAACACGCTGCACCTGAGTAAAGTTACCAGAATGTTTACACATTTCTTTTCAGTTCTCATAATCCCTGGTGCTCCTTTCTCCCACTGCCAACCAGGTCTTCTCTCTGAGCTGCGCCCCCCCCCGCAAAATGGCTGTCACACACGGCCATCATCCATAACAGCTTCACAGCCACATTCCATTACCCAGCGTGCACCAGGTCACACTGAAAGCCGGCTCACACGCTGCTTTCCTGCTTTTTGCTAAACATTTGACTCGATGGCACTTATACACATATTGTGACCATCACCTATGTATTTGTCCCAGCCCCTGGACACGAGTCCTCAGCAGACCAGTATAAAGGACAGCTTTAAAAGGGGGGGAGTCACACTGACTGCAGAATCTCAGTAACTGCAGTCCTCTCAGCCTGCCTTGAGTCAGCCCTACACTCCTTCTGGTAGCTGGGCTCCTTGGTTTACTAGTCTTTAGTCCTCAGCATCTCCAAGCCTCTGTGCTGTCAGTTCCCGAGTCCCGTTTGTCTTCGCTCTCAAAATTCACAGATCTTCACGGCACTCTTTTGTTACGTACACCACGAATTCACTGAAAATAACTCCAGCAGCTGAGTTCACACAATCAAGTCAACCCCCCCCGATCAGTCTTCTAGTACCTTCACTGCAGAAAGTCAACACTTAATACTCACTGCTTTCGCTGACACCGGCTGACGCACACCAACATGCCGGCGAAGCGAGTTCCGACGCTTTCGCACTGGTGATCACTAAAATTATGAGGAACTTAAGATACTTATAGTGCATAACTGCAGACATGTCAGTTTAACTGTAATTCTATATTTCCCCGTGATATAATGAGGATCCATCTTATGCTAGGAACACCTGGACAGTCTTCCCTTGTCTAAACATGATGGATTGTGGGTATGAAGCAAAGCAGATGCTCTCACTAGAACAAGAGGCTCATTTAAATTTTGGAAAAAAGGCGACATGCAATTGTATTAATAATGACTGCAGTAATACCTCCTACGCAACTAAACCAGGAACAAGCCGCCCAACCATACAAAAAAGAAAGCTTGGTGTAATTGTCCAGCAGCGTGTGGAGATAAATTAACCACATCAGTCGGACTCCGTGGGCCACGGTGTAAAAAAAAATTAGCCACAACCCTGGACAAGTTTGTCCAGCACAGGGGAGCAGAATGGTGAGTAAATTAAACTATTTTCTCCTAAACGTGTTGATATGCTCTTCAAGCTGATCTGGCTCAGCTCATTGTTGGGCTGAAGTGAGTTAAAACGGCCGAGTTCTGAGGAGCCATTCGGTTGCGACAAAATGGAAAAAGACAATTACATGGCAGGAGGACATTGTGCTGACTGCTTTGATGTGCAGATGAACGCAGAGGGGTACACACACATACCCACAGACTTGAGGCTACTCCAGAACTTGCTCTCCTTGTGCTCAAAGTTTGGAAAAATTATACACACAGATAAATACAAACCCACAAACTGAAAGGAGGATGGAAAAGAAGCGGAAAAAGGGGGCGCCTGCTTTAGTGGACACGAACACTGCCACATTAGGCTTTTGAGCAGCTACGGATATTCAATAGAAAATAAAAATCTATTCCTCCCAGCTATAAACCTTATACTTCCTGCCTTTTATCTTTTGTTTCAACCTCTTTTGGAGGGGCTTGAAGTCCTCAAACAAGCACGGAATGAATTCCACAGGACCCCAGTGATGAATGTCTTCACTCCAAGTTGCACTGCTGCACTCATCTGTTACCCCCGGCTGTCACCCCCTCCCCATCTGTCAGTCTTCCCGTGCCCCCACTCCCTCTCTCATTAAGGGTCGCACTTTGATGGAGGGTCCGTGCACTTTTTACTGCGTGTTTCTGGTTGTCAAGAGAGCTCTGC
Organism: Arapaima gigas; assembly: GCA_900497675.1. Lineage (NCBI taxonomy): Eukaryota > Metazoa > Chordata > Actinopteri > Osteoglossiformes > Osteoglossidae > Arapaima > Arapaima gigas. The sequence continues at coordinate 68,508 of UFQX01001348.1, read as the reverse complement.
GTGGCAAACACAGCAACAAGAGCGCGCAGCTGAGCAGCCGCAGTGCCGTTCTCTCCTTCTGTGCCCTGGGTCCTCTTTCCTGCCCCTCTTGTCACCCTGCAGAGGACATGCGTGCGAACAGATCGATGGTGCCGGCAAATTAAATTGAAAAATGTCAGCTTGGAAACCAAAACAACAGCTAATTCTGACTTATCGTGGCCACGCGTTGCGCAACTCGACTGCGGCCCGTGGGAGGTCGCACGAAAAAACGAACGCCGCGTCCTCGAGGTACAGCCGACCCTGGAGTGACAGCATCCCCCGCGTCTCTCCCACCTCCCGCTGCACTGTGTCTCGCCCCCCTGCTGTCCCAGGAAATCCGGAAAGGGGAACCGCAACAATATTTTGCCAGCGCCTCTGAGTCAATATTATTCTGCGTTTAAAGTACAGGAAAAGAGGAGGGGAGAAAGCAGAGCCAGGGGCCGGGATGGCGGGCTGCCTGAGGCGGCGCACCGGACCGGGAGAGAGTGAAAGGAGGGCCCTGGTTCCGTGGTGCGCTAGCCTGCCAGCGTCTCTCGCCATCCCAGTGAGGATGTATACTTCTCCTGCGTGGATTCAGAAACTGATTTCCCCTGCCTCTCTTTCCCTCTTCCTCCTGAATGCTTCTTCTTTTTAGCTGCCTTCAAACTGCACCTCGTTTCTTTAACCACCCCCCCCCCACCCCCCAGCTCTGTATCCATGCAAGCGCCTGCCAGCAGGGGGCCCCCTTCTCAAAACAACAAAGTCTTGAACGTGTTACTGTGACAGCACTTCAAAGCCTCACTGGGTCTTGACTGACTTGTAAGGATTATGGGAGGGAAGTCAAAGCCCATGTGGGATTTAGGTACTCAGCAGTGCCCCTTTGGGGTGGCAACTGAACATCCACTCATAAGCGGTTTGAATCCCCACTCCCACTCTATTAGCATTGAGCAAGACAGGTAAACTGAGTGGCCTCTGTAAGAATCACGGGCAGCTTAGTACACAAACCTAACATTGAAAGTCGCCACTAAATACCATCGAGCGTGTAGTTCCTTAAATCACCGCAACTTCATTTCTCTTCTGTAACTATCAGACGTGTCTTTACAAAACTGTCGCATCGAGACTGTCGAGAAAACAGTCATATACAAGAAGGGAAGAGGGCCGAAAGTGAGATAAGAACGAGCATTTAAATGTCACAAAGATGTTTATGTAAGCGGCCGCAAATGGAGGAGTCACACAAGACAAAAGCGAATGACAAGCGAGCCAGTGACTCAAGCTGCTCGGCATTAAAAAAAAAAAATGTGTATCTTGACTATGAACTTTTGGCTATTTTTTGTGCATCTCCTCACAGGCTCTGAGTGTATTTATGCACTTTTCTGCAGCACCCTGTTCTCAAGTTTCAGATCCCATCAGCCTGAGAAATAGATGGAAGGAGAGGAAGACGGGCTGGAGTGAAACCGATTTCATTGGGTCCCGTGTCCTGCTCTCTGGAATGCAGTCAAGCCAAACACATGCACACATGTGTGTAGATTCACACGCCAGAGCGTCACAGAGACACATACAGATGAATCTCATACAATAAGCAGAAGTGTCCATCTCAGCTTGATGCCAAAAGCACTTCACAAACCAGCAACCAGGTTAGCCTTTGATGGACTTGCGGGGAGCAGGTGGCTTAGTGGTCGGAGCCACTTCCTTGTTATCAGTTAGTTCCTGATGGTCCCACTCCTGCTGTCGTTCTTTTCACCACGGTATAAACCCTGAATTGAGTCAGTGAGAGAAGCCTTCTATATCGATTGGTAAACCTTTTTAAGGTTGGTCGTCTGTCTTCATATGTTGCCTTGAATAAGAGCATAACGGTGTGTTTTTGTGCGTGTTCCCGAGTACGAATGCAGGTGCATGTCTGCGCTTTCATTAGTGGCAAAAATCTGGTTTGATAACTTGGCGACAGTGAAGAATAATGTGATTTATACCGGAGTGCCTGCAGAGCCATACGCGCTCCTTCCTCTCTCGCTGTCTCTCACACTCTTTCTCCACCAAGTCCCCAAACGTCTACCGTGTTCCACAGCTCGAACGCAGAACATTAGCTTTTAAGCCTTTCTTTTCTCCGCCTGCACTGGGTATATATGTGCTGCGAATCCTGGCACCAGCCCCGGAGAGTCCCGCAACGGGGCGCGTGCCTCGTACGTCACCCACCGGGGACACGGAGAACTCCTTCAGACAGCACTTGCTCACAAAGGGCGCTTGACACAGGTAACTCCTTCCGCAGGTGCTCACATTACAACAGCTAGAGTGTGAGGGAGAGTGCTGGCCTTCGGTGAGGTAACTTGAGGAAAAGCAGGGTAAACTCCAAAAGCAGGGACTAGGAAACTTTCTGAAAGTGATGTTACAGCATAAGAACATGGGCAGCTGAGAATTTTCCTAAATCAGGAATGCCGGTTATGGATATTATGAGTATTTACATGTATTCATTTGGCAGATGCTTTTCGTCACAGCAACACACAGCAACTAATTCCCTATGAGCAATTTGAGTGACCAGTTAACATGAAAGGCAGGTTTTTGGATTGGAAGGAGGAAGTCAGATGATCCAGAGGAAACCCACACAAACACAGGAAGAAGATACAAATCTCACACAGACTGATCAAACGTCAAGCCCACATCCACTCTCAACGGTGAGGCGCATCAAGAAGTGGGGACGTCCAACACGTTAGAGAAAAGGCAGCCGCTGTTACGATGGCATGTGAAGGTGGCACTGGGGTGAGGCAGAACCAAAAGGACCCCCAGAAAAGCCGACTGCGCAGTAAATAGACAAAAGCAGATAAGGCAGATATTGGTACAAGAAAGGCACAAGTTGGAGAGGATCCTCTGCGCAAGGAAAGCGGAGAGGGGCAGAGCACAAAGGGCAGCCTTATCCGGCCCCTGTGGGCGCTCACATCTGGGGGGGGGGCGGGACATCGCGCGCGTTTGAAGAATTCCGATGATTTATTGCGTGCTACTTGACTCCCTCGCTCCATCTGCCGCCCTCACAATAGCCGAGGTCAGTGGTGTGCACCGCTGCCGCTGGTCACGGACAGGGACACGCAAGTGACAATTGTCACGACTCGCGTTCCTCTGGACGGGCAAAAAAACATTCTGTTGTCCGACTCAGTCAAAACCAAAGCGGCAGCTGAGCTGCACAGAGAGTTCAGAAACACGCTGGGTTTTTTAAGGAGAGAAATACAGGAAAGCATGGAGGGTTCTGAATAAACACACCACGTACTTAATATATTTCACAAATTGCTAATGCGGTGCTTCCTGCAGTGCGGGGTCACCAGCATCAAGGTGTAGCTGGGGAAAAATGACCGTCGTTCAAATGAATGCAAATATACCGATTCGTCATCTTACAGGCTCGACTGAGATGCGGAGCGGAGGGAAAGACGAGGAAACGCGGGTTCGCGCGCCGTTCCACGCACGTCCTCTGGGAAGCTGCGCACGCGGACAGAGGGCTGCTGCGGGTGCCCCCTCGCGGTCGACAGCTAAGGCGACTTGTTAGACCTTTGGAATTAGTTTGCAACTTGTTGCAGGGGCGCGTTTTAACTGCGGATTTGGGCCGCCGAAGTACGTTAGGTAGCCGATCTCCAATCACAACCGCACACACCAACACGGCGCTACTGAGACCAGCGGGATCGCGCGGTCGCCCTCCTCCTTCAATTGCTCCGCACCTCCTCCTAACGGTAAACACGGCGAGAGGGAGAGTCCGCAAGAGCCCTGAATAGAGAGAGAGAGAGAGAGAGAGAAGGAGGGGAAAGAGAGAGGGGGCAGAGAGAAAGGGGAGTCCTCGCTGGGGTCAGAGAATGGCGGAGAATCGGAATGATCCGTGTCTTTACCTCGAACGGAGGTTTTAAGCAGAGGATAACGCGCCGCCGGAACGCGATCCGTTTGAAAAGGCGGCGAGGAGCGGACGGAGACAGTAGCACGCGCCCGCGGGGAAGACAGCGCCGCGCTCGCGGCTTCCGCTCCGCCTCAGGATGTTCCGTGAGCCGGGGATACGGTGGGTGCTCCTGGGCGCGTTCCTGCACGCGGTGTCGCCGCGGGAGCTCCGCGCGCGGCCCACGCAGCACTGTGACACACCTACGTCGGTGAGTTGGAGCGGCGCGAGAGCCGCGCTCTACCTGCGCGCGCGCACACACACACACACTCAGTCAGTCAATGAGTCCCGCGCGCACTTAGACGACGCGCGCCGCGGGTCCCGCTCAACAGGTGAACGTGAGTCCTGAGGCGATTTCGCTCTTCTGCTTCTCTCTGGTGGCTCATCGGATGTAGAGTTTTACAGTTAGTTTTGGAGAATGACTTTAAAGTTTCCAGAACGGTGCGAGTTGGAGCCGAAAACGCACAAAGTCACTTGAGAATCACTTTAGCACCGTCGTCTGTTTTGTTCCACATACCGTTTTTCGTTGTTTTGCGCGCTTCGGTGCCCGCAGCTTTTGCAAAACTCTTTTCTGTAAGTAATTATGGTCATCATTTTACTAACTGAAATTAAGTAGACCAATGCAAATAATATAATATATTTCCTTACAGTACACTTAACTTTTTATGAACACGCTCACCATAAAATCTCATACATTTTTACGACGATGTTCAACTTTGAGGATCGGACAGCGCATTTCACGGCAGCTGATCCGTCGGTACTTATATTTAGTGAAATGCCATTCATTTATGTACTTTCTAAATTATTGATAATGTCACATTCCTTTACTAATTTATGTACTTTTTAGGATAGTGAAAATATCAGTTAGTTACATTGCACAGTTAAAACAACCCTTAGAGACTGACAGACAATTCAGTTTAAACGCACGTTGTTCGCCTTTGAAAAATAAAGGCGGAATAAAAACGTTTCAGGCAAATGAGACGGAGCGCCGACGCTGTCAGTAACGCCACAAGAACAGCAAAATCAGGCTTTATTTTTACGAATTTTATTGCATTCCAGTCAAACACGCACAGCATTTACACGATTTAAAGGAGATTCGGTTTTCAGTTGTCTTGAGGCGGCCGACTGTCCTTAAGAAGTCAAAATGCGAGCGAGAACGTGCCGCAAACCATTGGAATCATCCGCAAAACATCAGTTTACTTACAAATAACGTACAAATACATATAATGCATACATATGAGGCACAGACACAGTACAGGGGCCGTAGGTGTAGGTTTGCTGTTGAGGAGCTTGGCTATTTATTACCGACAAGTTCTCCAGTTGTATTAATAGCGATAATATGATACATTTTTGCTCTGTGATGTAAAATTATCTCCAAGGACAGAGACCCGAATTCAGAAAAACAGTTCCGGGGGAAAAGTATTTATGGTCTGTTTTGTCAAAAGACACATAAATGCAATAGGGGGCTATAAACGTTACTTCTAACACCACTAAAACTGCATTTCTTCTGCTAAGAATAATGCAATTGAAAAAATAATCTTAACGTAATTATTATATCCTGTAATTAATAAAGTTGTCATAATTAAACCATACAGTACACAATTAAATGTTTTTAATTGCACAAACTCATTGATAATATAGCCACAAGATGCAAGATAGAAAACTTAAATGTAAAATTATATATATTGCAAGCTTATTGCTTCATCGGTGTCTTATTGACCTTGCAGAAACCGTAAAAAATACGGATTGCTAATAGCTTTCTTTTTATGCACATTATTATGTTTTACAGATCACAAAATATAGGACGAACACTAATGTACTGTAATTTATGAGATATATGTTCACATCTACTGATGTTTTTCTTTCTACACACAGTAGTAGGAAGAGCACAGTAAAACAGTTAAATGAAGAGGTTATGTACCGTCTGTGTATTTAAAATTCAGAACTCGCTTCAGTTTACTGAACTCTTATGACAATGCTTTGTACTTTTACATGCATGTGAAACTTCCAGTAAGAGTTTTTGTTTTTAATGTTTTTAATGTTTATTTTTAGTCTTTTCCTTTAGAGGAGATGCATTTTACAGATGTAAATGTTTCCATTTTTACCTGTACTGTTACCCAACTCTGTGTTTACTGCTGTAAAAACAAGTGAATTTGCTTCAGGCTTCTGTTTACACACACCGAAACTTGCAGGTACTCTGCTCACCAGCACTTTCTCATGACTTTTTGTTGTTCCTTTCACGGTCGCAACTTTAGTGACCGTTAATTTTCCACCGCTGACATTTTTTAAATGGCCTAACCATTAAACTTGGCTGTTTCAGTTCTTTTTTGTTTGAACTGACATTTTTCCGTTTGCATTTTCACACAGATTTATAACCGCTTGCATTTTAGTAACAGTTTTAAAATATTTTTCTCTCCTTTTCTCCATACCTGTTTATCTGTCCCACTGTGCGGTCCTGCAGCAGAGTGATATGAACTCGTTCCTGTGGACCGTGCGCCGTGAGCCCCCTTACCCACCATCCTACCTCTTCGGGACCATCCATGTTCCCTACACACGGGTGTGGGACTTCATCCCGGAGAGCTCGAAGCAAGCCTTCAAGATGAGCACCGGCGTCTACTTTGAGCTGGACCTGACTGACCCGCTGACGATCTCCAAACTGACCAGCTGCCAACTTCTGCCTCACGGCGAGAATCTGCAGACACTGCTGCCTCGGGACCTGTATCGGCGCCTCAAGCGACACCTTGACTATGTCAGGCACATGATGCCTTTCTGGATGACAGCGGACCAACGTGGGCGCGGCCTGTACGCCGACTACCTGTTCAACGCCATCGCGGGCAACTGGGAGCGCAAGCGGCCCGTGTGGGTCATGTTGATGGTGAACTCGCTAACTGAGTCAGACGTGCGCTCCCGTGGCGTCCCTGTGCTTGACCTCTTCCTGGCCCAGGAGGCCGAGCGACTGGGCAAGAGGACGGGTGCTGTGGAGAGAGTCGAGGAGCAGTGTCACCCCCTCAACGGACTCAACTTTTCCCAGGTTAGAGCAGTAAGGGGAGCGGTTGGGAGGATCTTGACCTGGGTGGCTGTGACATGGGGTGGGGCTTTTCGTTCACATCATTCCTCTGCCTTTTCTGGTGCAACTGATACTTAATTTTATATATAGTTAATCATACAAGCTGTTTTTTGAAAATCACAGAACCAAAATGCAATATTTATCAGGTATTAAAACAACTGCATGACAGAGTTTTCATTTTTAGAAATCATATAAAACTCCCCGTTGATTGCACCCATTAACTAATTAAGAGGGTCAGATAAATCAAAAACCACAGTGCATTTATGGACCGACCATTAAATGTCTGCTCTGTGGGTACCCATCGGAATGATAAGCACGGAATAATTCTGTCCCCACAAATCGAAGGGAACGTGTTCAGCTTCGGCTCTTCCTGTCCGCCGTTTCTAGCGACAATCGGCCCACTGCTGATCGGTCTGGGATGGAGAGTACGAGCGACTCTGTCTGCATCTCTTTTAACTGCCTTTCTCCTCGTTGCCCAACTGACTGTCGGCCTGCACTAGCTTCACCCTGCTGCCATGTGTGCCGTAACCTGAGCCTGAAAGGTGGGACGAATTATCCTAATTACTCGATGACATGATGAACATGGATAGTGTCTGTTTTGGGTTTCTTCCCCGGGGCAGGGCGAGTGCCTTCAAGTACCGGGGGCCTGGAACGGCAGCCTTTGAGAGGAAGGCAGTCAAAGTCAAAACTCTTAAATGTTTTTTGCCGCTTCGTTATTTTCATTTTTTTTGCCTCACAATGGAAACTGCTGTGTTTTTACTCAGAGCTTTACGGTCTCGGGTACATGGGTACATACAAGCATCTCAGTTCTGTAACAGTATCTGTGCACCCAGACACCTACTGTGAGGCAACTGCCGGGCCCCGTGTACTAATTTGAGAGTCATTCGCTTTGCACCACCTCTCCACTTTCATCATCACCTCCTAACTATGCTGTCAGAAACATGTGTGTATGTGTGAAAGCTGGACTGGCCTGTGAATCAGTGGCGAGACGTGTGGGAGTGCGGGACAGTGTCTCTTTTCTATGCTGTGGAAGTCTCTCTGGAGGAAGTGTGACTCCTCCGTCTGAGACCAGAGATGGCGATGCCACTTTCTGCATTGTGGGACAGTGATGCTAGTCCTTACTTTGCAACAGTGGCAGTTTACAGGACAGGGACAGTATTTTGTTGGACAATGAAATCTCTGAGTTCTGTTCACAGTCATAAAAATGGGGGGGTCCAGAGTACTACTGGTCTTGGTGTATTTGTCATACTTGTCATACTCTGATATTGGGCACAGCTCCATAAGCATCCAGTAAAAGCTCAGCACACAGTAAACTGTCTAACATTTTAAACAGACAACTTCAAAAGCACTTTCTAAGACAGCAAAGAATTAATTAATGCAGCTAATGAAGTAGTAGCTTTAATAAGTTTACGTCCTGGAAGGGCATCGTGGCTGTTATGGGTTTGAACTTCTGGCGAAAGGTTGTCAGTTCCAAATTCAAAAAGGGGGGCTGTCTGTTGTTGTCTTAGAGCAGTAATTTGCACGAGTGCTGCTGCATATGAACTGTGGATCTGCTGATGAAAGGGAGCTAGTCTCCTGTGGCACCCTTTCATGCAGCAGGTGGATGTTGTCCAGGGAGCTCAGGATCCTGTTTACTTTCCAGCAAAATAGGTTCCATATTCCTGAGATCTGGTCCCGAGACTGTGAGATGTGGCACGGTGGAGACACGGATGGGATGATGGGCTCAGCTGGAGCCTGAGCGGAAATGCAGGAGACAAGCGCAGAGGTTACCTGGGATGAAAATGATTTTGCGCTGTTGCTGTTGTTTTTGTGCCATGCTCGACTGGAACGCAGGAAGGGACTTATGGTTAGACAGATGGGGACAGACGGAGGGGCATTCTGCCGGCACAGTCCCTAATCCGAAACATGAGAACGGCCATGCTCCGTGATCTGAGCGGGGGACACGTTCCGAGCCAGGCTGGCCCCCATATTATTTGTTCTCAATAAAAATAACTGCTTACAATATCCTGGAACTAGCTGCTCTCACGTGGCCAAGGAGGCCCCTGCACCAAGGAAGAGCCACGGTCACTCGTGAAAAGAAGCTGCTCTGTCGCTCACGGCCCTCCACTAGATCCCACCCCTCCTCTCTCGTATGTGGAACTAGGGGCCCCAGCCATGCAAGGAAATGGCCCTGAGGCCCAATGTGATTTGCAGGTCAAGCTCTGAAGGTGAAACATGTTGCAGGAAGCAGGCCTCCTCCAGTGGGACCGTTCTTGGGGGGCCAGGGCGATGGGAGTGGTGGGCTTTGTTTGGCTGGCGTCCGGCCGGCCAGAGGCATCAGGGGCCAGATCAGAATCCGGTTACAGCCGCGACTGGGGAAACACAGAGCAGCCGGTGGATGTTTTGCATCGAGCCACGGGGGGGCGATGAAGCCAGACAGCTGAGCAGACCTGGGGGGCATCGGGTGGCCAAGGGCCAGGCAGCGTGGAGTTGTGCAGCCTGATTAGTGCCACCAAACCTGCCCCAGCCTTAAGAAACTGGAGTAGCTTATAAAGAAACTGAGGGAAGATTATCTGTGTACTGGGCACTTCCTGTCTTATTCTCCATCCAGCTCTGCAGTTATGTGTAGGTGTGCATTTTTTTCCTTACCTACCTGTGTTATATTGAGACGCCTCAGATGCTTGGCACGCAGGAGAAGGAGTGACATCACACCACTAGCATCTTGCTCCTGGGCTGGGGGTCAGAGGTTCTGACCCTGCTGATGACACAGACAGTGTGGGGGAGACAGGAGTCTGAGGGCCCAGCGGCAGGACAGGAGGCAGGCTAGGTGACTCGCTTATTTTCCCAGGGAGCTGAACAGTCTGACGCCTGGACTTGCTCAGGCACCCTCGGCATTGTCACCTGGGGGCAGATGCAGCAAAGAGCAACGGGAGAGTGTGGGGAGGGGCGCGACAGTCTGGACTGCAGAAACAGAGGCTTCTTGACTACACCGAGGACATGTTGAATCTGTAGCTTTGGGAACTTTTTATTGCAGCATCTCTAAGTGATTAAATTATTCAAGTTTGTAGCAATAACCAGCAGTATTCTATTAAGTACAAATTAGTGTGGCTTTTTTATTGTGTCTGCTGAAAGGTATCTTTGTGTACCTGCCACACTTTAGGAAACTCAGTAAGGACAAACTCATAACCACTACCTTGTGTGGTGAAACTGCACAGGGCCGTGTTGTTGTGCTTCTCGTGTTCTAAAACGCATATCTCCGAGGATCTCGCATCAGATCCTCACACAGCGCTTCATAGTATATGAGTTGGGCCACAATTTGAGTAAACATGATGTGCTTCTCAGAAGGACTTTGGTAATTTTTGACCATCTATGGCCTTAAAATGTTTACATTCCATACCTTGTGTGCTGGAAGTTTTCGCACTGCCCTGCTGATGTCTAGGACTCAGCTGTGTGAAAACTACAGTTGTGTCACAGCTCTTCTGCTCCTTTGACCTGTTTCCTTTCTACCTCCCAAGTTCGTTTTCCTTAAAGGAAGGGTTCAAATCCCTCTACCCACTGTAGGACATTGGAACAAAGTGCTCTCCCTGAATTGCTCCAATAAAATGACCCCTGCTGTATAAATGTGTAAATCAGTGTAAAACATCTTGCATTGTAAGTTACTTTGGAGAAGAGTATCTACTAAATAAATGCAAAACGTAAAGGTCCTCCAAACAATCTCCTTCAGAGACTTCTGAGTAGCTTAACATGGTGATCACAGCATTTCAGTAGCAAATATGACAATATGGCATTACAATAGCAAATATGCTGAAATATGCAAGCAAACCAGTATCAGGCGATCTCCTGGCTCTGACTAATGTACAGACGACGGTCCAAATATTGCTTAAATTACTTACTTGGACCCCTTAACGACTAAATTGCCCCCTGCTATCCAAAAGCGCTTAGAGAATTAGGATTTGGCGAGAGCAGCAACTGGAGATGGAATGCAGTGCAGTCAGCAATCGGATCGCGTGCCGAATGGCTGCAGTGCTCCCACGAGGGACGCGTGTCTCCTTCGGTCCAGTTGAAATGGGACACATGCTCTTTAGAATTTCCTGTGAACTTGGCTTTTAATTAACATTTTGTTTCTTAGCTGGAGCTAAGCAACTTCTTTTCTTTACTCAAGCCGTTCTTTCACATACTTTGTTCAGTTTTAAGCCCACAGGCACTTGAGACTTGAAGTCAACATCCCTTTGTTGCAGTCTGGTAGTATATGTCTGCAGTGATATCTATTTACTTCTTTTACAAGTTGGCATCACGTGAAGCCGTACACTAGACTTTGAGCTTTTTCTGGGGGTCTGGGGGGGTCCAGAAGCACGCGTGATCATTGCTTTATCCTATGATCATGTCCCACAGCACTCCATGGTCTCCTTGCTGGGGGCCAAACCTCCCATTTTTGTGTCCTTTTTGGCAATGATGACAGGAAGGAAGGCTGGACAGAGAGGGTCTGTCTGGGACACATGGCACCATATTGAGGACATTTTCCCTCAAGGATCACTAAGGTCTTGTTTGGTCCACCCTTGCATCGTTTGAGTCCTTGGCTGGAAAAGCAGGAAATTAATTCCCCCCATTGCTGGTGAATGTGCCCTGGAGAACACTAAAGGCTCATCAGTAGATGGGGCGAAACCACAGATCCACATACGTGCTTCTCCAAAGGCCAAATCCTTTTTTTTATTTCTCAACATTCTTTTGTCAAAATAGTCGGAACAGCCACTTTTTTCATTGTTTTAATAGTGATTCATTTTACTGAGACAGTCCTGTAGTCCTCTGCAGGTTTAACAGGGTCTCTGCAACAGAAACCAATTAAAAAAGGGCTTAAACAGATGAAAGACTAGAAGATCGTGAGGTCCTCCCATTGTAGTATCAGTGTAGTACTAAAAAAGCTAACGAGATTAAGATTAACGTGATTAGCAAAATTGTTTGGGTGAACATGTGTTTTTTCCAGGCATGGCTGTTTCAGGGAGTGGCCAATTGATCGCAGGAAAGAATGCAGCCGGCGGATTTGTAGGAAAGCATTCCCTCGGAATGCTATTGTTGGAGTGTGTGATAGCCATCTGAGATGTGAATCACACTGGACTCACTGACCGCCCCTGTTTGCATGCATCCATCTGTGTGCAGGTGTGTGTGAGAGGACTGTGCTTAGGCACGTTGTGTGATGACTGTACATGTGTGTGTGTGTGTGTGTGTGTGTGTGTGTGTGTGTGTGTGTGTGAGCAAACGGCAAGCGATAGAAATCCAGCAAATCAAAGTATCTGACTGAACCAAGGTCTCAGGATGTGAGAGTCTCAAGCACGAAATGTGAAAGACTTTACAAAATGTGAGATCTTAAGAATATGATACTTCTGATAAAAACTTTCAGGGTGCAAACAAGGAAAGGCTGTAAGAAAACAACAGTCAGCCAGAGTTTTATTGATTTTATTCATTTTAAACATGATCCTTGTGGTGACCTCTCAGCATGCCTGCTGGGTCATGGTGTTGAGGTACTCAGACCCAGACTGATTTCAGGGTTGTTGTGTGCTCCTGTGAAAAACATTTCCCCCCTTTTTCTGTGTGGTATTTTGCAGCTTCTCGACAGTAAACTGTGTGATATCTTTTTGTCCGCTCTAGTAATATATGAATGGAAAACAAGGAAAAAAGCATCAAAATTGTTTTCTTATTTTTTTCATATCAAACTTAATAGAATGTGCAATCACAGATGTGAAGAAATAAAACAGTCTGATCAAATGTCAAAAAATCTGCATAAATAGAAAAAAATGGGAAGTTTTTCCACAGCACTGCATTGATTGAATTATTCTGTTCGGTTTCAGTTCTCACCAGGGTAACACATTGCTAAACAAAGTTCCTGGGAATGGTACAATAATGATTTTTCTACTCTGAAGGCAGTAGTTATATTTTTACAAAGAACAGATGTGGCCAAAAGTATTAGTACCCTTCCACTTTAAAAAAATACAATTTTCTCTGAAATAAGTTGAAACTGACAAAAATATTTGGTATGCACCATTCTTTATTTCGCATTAAATAGAACAGAAATGTTACTTTTGATTTATTTCAAATAATAAAGCAGATGAAAATGGCATGGACAAAAATATTGGGACCCTTAACCTAATACAGGTATTCCAATATTTATACAATCTCGATTTATATGTATTCACTACAACCCTATTTTATTTTTAAAACTATTACTTGACTTAGTTCCCAATCTGCTTGATACAATACAGTCCAGCAGAAAAAAAGCAAACAAATCCAACATCACAATTTCATCAAAGCATGTAAAAATGTATTTAAAAAAACATAAATTACACATACACTCCTCCATGTTTCCCAGCAGGGGTGGTGTTCTTTTCTTTGAAAGCTTTGCTTTGTTTTCTGTGAGCATACAGTTGGTGTGATTTACCAAAAAGCTCTAATTTTTTTTTGTTTATCCAAAGGACATTCTCCTAGGACTGTGGCTTGTCAGCACGTATTTTGGCAACCTCCAGTCAGGCCTTTTGCGTTTCTCTCACAAGCGTCTTCTACCATGGAGGCCATTTTCATTCAGACAGCAACAGATGGTACACCTTGAGTTTGAAGGTCAGCTTGGATCTGTTTTGATGTTTTCCTTGGTTCTTTTTCCCCCATTCAAACAATCTTTCTCTTCAATCTTGGGTCAATTTTCCTCTCGCAGCCACATCCAGGGATATTGTGTACAGTCTCCTGGGCCTTCGACTTCTTGCTAATATTGGCAACCATGGTCACCGGACCATAAGCTCTTTGTAGATGGTCTTGCAGCCTTTACATTGACCATGTTTGGCTGTTACCTTCTTTCTAACCTCGTCATTGTCCTCAAGGGTACCAATACTTATGGCCACATCTGTAAGTCAGCACGCAGCTGAGAAGCAACAAACTCCCAGCTGCAAAGAAAGGGTGAAAATAATGTTCTAGGGATGCTGGTACCAGTAGCTGCCCACCCCTCCATGGCAGAAAAAATATACACTGTTGTTGCACCTTGATAACCTTGATAAGGTGATGGTACCAGCAGAGGGGCTCTGACATGTTTTTCACACAGTTGTGCATCTATGGTTCCTGCTCTTATTGGAGCTCAGGCTCAGTGTATCTGCGGTTGTGTCTGAATGAAGCCAGCTCCATCCCTGGGCACACTGCGCCATCCGCTACTGTTCACACAACCGTTCGCACACACCCTCCCTGACTGATGTGAAAACTTACAGTCAGAGTGCTTGAAATGCAGCTCCCTTCATAAAAGTTTACTGGGGCAAACATAAATCCTCTGATTGCTGCTCCTTGATGTACAACCATGTGGACCACCGCTCCTACCCAGGGTACAGGCATGTGTGGCGGGGTACAGGCTTCACTGATGCCCATATGGGTTCAATCCCAGGATTACAAAGCACATATTCACAGATGTGCATTTCACTGGCAGGGTTTAGTAAAGAAACAATAAACATAAGTTGTAATATTTAAAATTGTTCTATGGTTAGCTCTGCTCGACTTAGAGAGTAGTTAATAATATCGAATGCACGTAATTTCACTGAAGGAACCAACTGTTTTTTTTCCCTAAGCAAAAATAGCCTCGAACTCCACAGACTCAGCCGGGTTTGAACCCATATCTGAATGCACCGCCTGGGAGCTGTGAGGCACTAATGCTGCCTACTGTGTCACTGTTCCAACCTAGAAAACAAATGCTTAACTGATGTAGTAAATCAGTTTTTACACTTAAAAAATCTATTGCTAGTGCTAAGTCCTTGCTCAATATTTCTTTTTTGGGATATTATACATATTGCTGCATTTAGAGAAACAGTGGGTACGTACCTCAGTAGCCTCTGGGCTAACAGAATCGTGAGGCAGACTTTATCCATGGGAAGTGAAATGTGGTTTATTATTATAGTTTTTTATGCAACAAACAATACATGGAGTTGTGAGTGAATGACGGTGGCAGGATCAGGCACAGGTGTACAGGCTCAGCAAATCAATGTTTGGGTCTCTATATCTCAGTCTTCTCCCCTACTAATTTAGGAGCAGAATAAATAGATCATTAGTAATGAGTTACCGGTTTGTTTTTGTGTTTCTGTTTCATAGTCAGACGAGATATAAATTCTACAGATTTGCAGCTTTCACAATGTCTGCAGCAGCTCAGGGTCTTGAGCTCAGTTGACGGCTCACTGCTTTACTGTTTACATCAGCCCACAAGAATGCCTCAGACGCCAAAGCTGTCTCACGTCCTGCTGCCATCGCCTGGACCCCTGCTGCAGGTCTGAGTGCAGTATGTGGGTGTTGCAGTCCTATTCTAGTGCAAGGATTAACACAGAAATCCTGTGTGATTATTTAGAAGAGGAAGTTTGCAGCCCAGTGCCAAACAAGAGCTCAACCCCTTAATAGAGAGATTAATGTCTCCTGCTGACTGTCTCCCTGGGCTGAAGCCCTGTGCTAATCTTTCAGTTCCCCAACCCGTATATACCCTTCTCTGCTGGTTTTACAGAATTACCTGCCTTTAGGCTCTTGGCTTGGTCCATAATTCCCTGTGTTTCTGCAGCAGAAAAGGTGTAGCCTGTTCCTCTTGTCGCCAACACCGCTTACATATTTATCCGTTCGCTTTTCCGTTGCCTCAAGTCAGACATTTTAGTTCAGGTTATAGACACATTGTACTGTTTCACTACAAAGAGGCACTTCTGCTTTTTGGGACGATTAGTGTCTATAGACCTTTGACCAGCACTGCTCAGGCCCTCAAAGAGAAGGAAATGGAGCAGTGTACTGAAAGGCAGATTCCAGGGGCTCACACCTAATTGGGAAGAGACAGTAAATAGACGGTTTGTTCTTGAAAAAGGAGAAAGAGACGGAAAAATCAGGAGACATTTCATTTTCCCCGCATTTGGCATCACTAAAGTGAAAGGGTGTGCAGTTTACCTTGTCTTGGTTCAAGGTTTGCTTTTTTCAGTTCTGATCTTGTTCAGTTTCACCTGCTGTTCACCACTCTGGTTTCTCACCCCCTTCTCTCTACTTCTCCCACAACAGCTTCTTTTTTGTGCTCCCTGGAACAGTTTAAATGTAATATCCAACATGTGGCAGCGTTTATGGAAGGCAAATGAATTGAAAAATCAAATTCACTTAGAGATTCCAGCCGTGGTCCCTGAAGGGTCGGTCTGTTGAGGGAGAGCGTGATGGGCAGCTGTAATTACACCCACGTAGAGCAACTGTGTTGGGGGGCACTGGGGACCTGATGAGGTAAGTCTGGGTCTGAGCCATTCGCTCAGCTGCCCCACTGTTCAACAAGTACTGGATCCAGTGAGGAAGTGTGTCTGTATGTCTGATGGGTCACGGGTTTGATTATGGGTTATGTTCCATTCAAGCTGGACGGAGTAGATGTGTCACTGAGTTATACATGAGTAAAACCGTTTGAAAACGAAGGGCATCACACACATACAACCCGCACATACGCACTCTCAAATAGGCATTCAAACAGGTTGTAAGGCCTTACTGTCCACTGAAGACATAGAGGGCTGAAATGCGGGGCCCCGATTCTTCCTTCCAGCACTTCTGCAGCCACGTGAGGGATCGAGTGTTGGGAGTGAGGGGGAGAGAAGAGAATGCAAAACACATTTGAACACAAGAGTTTAGCTTGGCCCTGGAAAGTCAGTGTGTAAGCACACTAGGTAATTGGTTTCTGATGCCCCTGTCAGCTCCATGCCAGTCCACCTGCCTTGGGGGGGTGGTAAAAACTAGCCCTCCCCTTGCATCCATATAATCCGACAGACCTACACTGTAGCCTCATCCACCGCTGTCCAAAAAACCACTGACTGCGTCACTGACTGACTAACAGGACCACTGTCTCACACTCTGTAAAGGGACCACCGACTGTGAATGTGTATGCTCCCCAAACCACTGGAATAATAGTTAGAGCTGCTGCCCTCCACTCGAAGGACCTAGGTTTGAATCCTAACTCCTGCTGTAGTACCGTTGGTCAAGACACTTACCCTGAATTGCTCCAGTAAAATTTCCCAGCTGTGTAAATAGGTAAATTATTGTTCACCACTGTAAGTCACTTTGGGGGAAAAAAACATGAGCTAAACGAAGAGCTTTAGATGTAATTGCTGTTGCCGTGTTTCCTCTTCAGGTCACCTCCTGAGCTGTTCCCTGTCACAAGTCAGAAGATTGCCCCATTTTACACACTCCCAAATGTCAAAAATGCTGCTTTGAGTAGCTTAAGCCAAGAGTCTAAGACTTTAAGTCCCTCTATTTCACGGACAATGTTTTTAACAAATCCCCTCTGTTAACATGTCGGCCTCTCGGGAAATATCTAATCACAACTAATAAACACAGCACAAGAGTTTTGTGAGAGTCTGTCAGCATCACTCATGAAGGATGCCTTTGACAGCATTTGATGCCGGAGAGCAGTTGGAGTGGGAACCCCTGAGGGGTGAAGGGAAGGAAGAACGTGTCTCTCCATAACCGCCTCCCACCACTCACACACGCCCAGACTCAGAGTGCAACACAGTGGTGGCCAAGTCCAGCACTAGCAGAACAGTGTAAATGGCCTTTTAATGCGTGCTAACAGCAGGGGCGTAAAGTGGTGTGGGGGCAGGGTGAGAGGAGTGCAGGAAAGTCCACACTCGCTTCCTCCTCACCCCAAGAAAGATGGGACAGTTCTGTCGGGCAGAGTCCCAGTTCAGACCAGGGTCCTCCTGGCATATTCCAACATCCATCTGTACCCCACAGGTTTCTGTTACAGCTCTGTGCGCACAAGGGCTGTCAGAGTGCCCCCCAGGTGCCACAGCTGGCCCGAAGTCACTACATTCACTACAGTTTTACCTGAAGCACCATGTCTGGGGGCTTCACAACCAGGACCTGCTTTTCTCTTGCATAATTCATAACAAATTATCATATCAAATAATAATCATAATCATAATTCATATCTTTATCCATATCAAATGTATGAGATCCTACAGAAAAACAATAAAACTGCTTTCAAGTCATCAAATCATAAAAAAGAAAGTGGGAACAGCTTAATTGTCTGATGGATTTTGCCCCTCTGCTAAGACAGACCTCAGTCTATCCAGAGCAGCAATGCAGGGTTGTGGTGCCCCAGAAACAAAGGGTTTCAAGCTAGACCAGGTACCCCACTGATGGGATGCATGTCTATTGCAGGCTACGCTAAGACAAGCCTGAAAAATATAATCTTGGAATGTCATTTTTCTAAAATCAAAAACATTAAGAGGCAAAGTAATGCATGTGGATTAGACGTTTATGGAAACAAAACCCTCTCTTCGGTATTGTAACACTACTTAATGTGCTCTGAAATTTTAAGCAAGCAGAAGTTATGCACTTTTTTCCCCATTAAGGTTTTTAAATCCATGTAAGAATCGAGTTTCCATGGGGTCTTGTTCAGCCTTGAACTGTTTACCCATGTGTCCGGGGCTGCCCGGTATGAGCCCACATCTTCTGAGCCTCCTGTGTTTCTGTGACAGTTAGAGTTACTGGCCTTGTACCTGTCCAACCTGCCTGACTGGGGCTCCCGTGGTGTTTGGTTGTAACAACGGAAGAAAGAAAGCCTCTCGAGGAATGACTTCTGTGAAGACAGGTGCGACAGCCAAGGTATTATCCTGCCCAACGGGTTCCTGTGTACACTTTGTCCTTGTAATGTCTTCGCCAGCAAGGAGGTGCTGAAATCCAGAGTTGGGACTCACCTGGGAGAAAGATCAAAGAAGTTTGTTCCACAACTTTTAAAAACTTTCCCTTTGTTCCACTACCTAGAAATGTTTGTAGTCTAAAAATTATTCACTGGATTTGTAATGTTGGGAGTAATTGTTTTTCACTAAAGCCTTTGAAGCGTAATTTTCCTGGCTAAAATAAGTCTGAGTATCTGCTGTGCTCTATGCTAAAACACAGTACACTTGCCCAATGTTAAAACTGAGCCTGAAACAAAGTTCCCTATGAGAGCTATTTGAGTGTCAAAATGAATAATACCACAAGTAGGCAGACTTTAAATATATTTGATGTTAAACCCAAACATGGAATGCCTATGGCAGTGTTGGGGAAACCATCAGAAAAGCACCTGGAGAAGAAAAAGCAGAGGGTGCAGTTTTGGTTTTATTTTATTTTATAGAGCTAAGTGGGAGAGTGGGAGAAGTGGGACAGAATTGCTTTTGAAAAGCTCTTAACACACTCCAAGTGAAATCCTGTTTTAGCCGCCGCCCTGGTCTATAAACATATCCTTTAGATTCATTCCTTAAATGTGCCATTAAAGTAAAAGTAGTGTGACCACATTCACAGAAGACAATGATCATTTGTTAAAACCTCAGCAGCCTGAAAATCAGTAAAGGGAAGACAGGGAAAGTGTGAAGTCTGGTTTAAGTCTGTTTTTAAAAGTTGGCAGCACTTTGTGGCTGGCTTATTCTCTAGCTGGGCTTGCTGGAACTGGGGCTTCAGGAACAGGGTGTGGAGAACCTAAGGTCAGTTTTGCCAACAACGATTAAGTTCCTTAATGAGTTCTTTCACTGTCAGGATGCTACTGACCGCTTATTGTCCAAGTGATGCTGAGCCATCAGAACTACTTTATTTATGTTTATAAAGCATTTTTTTCATTCTTACGTACTTATCTAAATCTGGTATTTATTTAAGCCAGTGTGATTCCATTGTCTTGTGACCATATTGTTGTATGTCTGCTGCTAGCCTCACACATTTTGCTTAGGCTTAATAAAGTTAGAAATAAAAGTTTCTAATACCTTCCTGTTTCTAATGCCATATCTCTTTCTCTAGATGAAGACAGTAGAGCAAGGGCAGGAAGTGCTCAGGTAGACACACTGGCTACCACAATGGCTCTCACATCTTGAGCGAGCACTAGTAGAAAAGTTTCTCACTGCCATTGTGGTCTCTGCTTCCCATTTGCTGAGGTTTTCCCATGTGTTGACCACCCAGTTGTTTGGACAAGAGAACACTGGCAGGAACACTGACCTTGGACTCATTTGAAGTTCTGGACAGCTGGTGGTTGGCAGTGAGTTATCTGTTCCTAAATCAGTGCTTTTGGGCACTGTCTGCATGGAGCTTGTTGTTCCTGAAGTCAAGCAGGAAGTTTAGACTGGGTCTCAGAAGCTCTTCCCTCATTATTAGAACAGCACAAACAAACACCTCATCAGCTCCGTGTTTCAGGGCTCATTTGGGAAGGAATGTTTTTTTAAATTCAAAGTCACGTCCTTCAAGATGGGCAACGCTTAGCCAAGCTTTATACTTCCCTCTACTTGTATGAATGTTCCAGGAGGAAACATTTTGCAGCTCTTGGTGGTTACACTGTGGGATGGATTCTGGAGAAGCTTTTAAGATGCTAAAATCGTTGTTAGACGGAGCCCATATCCCTGGTGGCTCCAATGCATGGGTGGTTACTGTCTGCAAGAGCAGCAGTGGAAAAGAATTACTAAAATGTGGATACCCAGTGTCCATGGGGCTGCTTTAAAAACACTTTGTGGGCAGCTAATTCTTACCTTTTTCTACCAGTAGAGGAAGAATACTTGGCAACAAACTTCTGCAGGCTTTCAGAGCAAGGTTTCCATGTCAAAGCTAAAAGTCTGATGAAGGACTACCACCATGATGGGGCACAGGGGAACTTCTTGCATGCGCTAAGCCAGGAAGTCAAAAGGAAAAGCAGAGCACACAGTTGTCAGCACACTGCATCTCTTCAAAACAGAGGACATCTTTTGCTAGTAAGCGCCCAGAAGGACAGGTTCTGGACTGTCGTTTGCTGACTGAAGATCTAAAATAGTCTCGCCAATAGGAATGCCAAGCACAATGGGCTCAGATCTGCAGGACTGGAGGGGTGGGCACTACATGTTGCCACCCGCCAAGTATTTTGGTGTGGTTTTGCAAGGGCATAAAATTCAGTTGTTTTCCCACTTTTTACTGTGCCTTTAAATCCTTTCAGGGTGAGGAAAACTCTGCAGACCTGAGCCCTTGCTTCTGTCACACAATAAGCCTCCCCTGTCAAACAGATTTGAACTGTCTCTGTGTTCCTGTGCAGAAATTGGCCTGGGTAAAGTTTTGCTTGGCCTGTTGTGCTCTGTGGAGGTAATCCAGGCTATGCAGAGCTGCTTTACACTGCTGAGTACAACTGATCTTGGCCTGTGCTACTCTGCTGAGTACATCTGAGCTGTGCAGAGCTAGCTTGTGCTACTGTACTGGGTTTATCCTGGCCTCTTGCTGTGCACCTTTTATTTTGGCCTGTGCTAGCATGCAGAACCAAGTTTGGCCTGTGCTGCTGCTTTGCGTCTCAGACAGAGGTGTTGCCATGTATGGTCATGTGTTTGTTATTGCAGTTTGGAGCTCTGCTGGCCAACAGGAGTACACAGACATGAGAGAAATGGTGTGCCGAGCTGAAGGTGGTGTACGTCTACTCTGGCTTGTGTTATTCCAGTGATTTAAGGCCGAATCCCCCACCAAACATCCTGATATGTGGAGAGAACTAAGAGAAGCACATGGGTGAGTGTGAACAAGACAGATAAGAGAACGGGTGTTATAGTATTGAGAGAAAGCGATAAGATGCAGTAGGAGAGCTGGGATTGGGGGAAGGCAAAGAAGATGGAGGGGTCAGACAGGGAGCGATGGAATAGCCAGCCAAGCGCAGATGAAAGGATTCCTGTCAATCCTCTCAATAACAAACACATGTTAGCATTGCAGGGCTGACAAGCTGTTGCAATGACAGTGTCTTCGGTGACACACTGACGCTGTTAGTAGCTGGTGGAGCGAAGAGTCAAATCCTACAGCTCTGCTTTGTGAACATGCCCTGTGTTGGAGAAAAATGCACAAATACCATCACAATCTGGATAGGGAAAGAGGAACTGACTAACTGCTAAGTTAAAGTGCGGTGGTGAAGTCAGCTGCAGAAGGATGTGTTCCAAACGAACTCTCAACACCGGGAGTTTAAAATTTGCATTTTCATTCATTCATTTAGCAGATGCTCTTCTCCAAAGCATCATACAAGTTAAGTGCATTTCACCCCAGAAGAGCTTTAGATGCAGACCCCTGACTGTCGAAGCAGTCAGTGTGTCCAATACCAGCATTTTTGGAACCACACTTTACAGGAATAGCTACACATACACTTTAGATTGAAAGGACATATATAAATATGATTGTGGCAGGTGGTGTCACACTGAAGAAGCTCTCAGGAGAAAAGTGGATCTGAAAAATAAATGTGTATTTTGAGACCCTTCTTGCATGCTGGAAGGGATTCAGCAGTTCCGAGGGAGAGAGGGAAATTGTTCCATCACATTGGGGCCAAAATAGGCAACCTACACTCTTCTGATGTGGGACCACAAAGCAGCCAGAGGTGGTGGACTGTAACTGCAGCTGCTAGCGTCACTGCGCATAAACATCCAATGGAGCATGCAGCTTGTACAGGGAGCCTCATCATCTCTTGGTTTTTCACAGCTTGTAGCCATGAGTTCAGTCTAGTCCTAAATTAACCTAGGACAGCGGTCTTGGGCTTATTTTAGCGAGGATTTCGTTGTCCTGTGCTTGAGTAAACAGTTTGTGCCTTGTTCCAGCGGTCCTGCAGGAGCTTCAGAATAGGACGCAGACGAGCTTGCAGCCGTGTCACTTTCCACCATAATCACTGTGTGTGTGTTAATGGAGTTGTGTTTTGTTAGCCCGCATGCTTGTGGTGATGAGGGTGCTCATTTGTGGAGAGGCCCGGCAGTGTGCGAGAGCCTCTCTCCCCAACCACATGCCCGTAAAATCGGACCACCGCTAATCTAAACTCAGGCTAACGTGACATTTAACAGCTGCAGCCAGCGTGCCTCTAAGGACAGGGGAGGCCCACACCGGTTTCTGCACACACACCAGACCTAGGAGCCGACAATCAGGCCAGCAGGGTCCGTGGAACCGCGGTATCCATTACGTTCCAACATGGTGGAGAGAGCATCTCTTTCAGCCTAATCAACTCAGACTGACATCCTTCAGGGCACTTTGTGGTGCCTTCAGCATGTGCATTCAGTTGACAGCTCATGTCACGCTTTATTATGAGGACTGCTGCTGACTCAGAGCCACGTCTCCCAGTCTCTCACCATGTCCGAGTTCATTAGCTTGCTTCTGGGTTTAATTCCTCCTGAAAAATGTTTGTTCTACATGTTAAAATAAGTAAATAAAAGCAAGTGTTAATTAAGAAAGCTGCCAGGCCAGCAGGGAGTGTCATGTGTTTGTAGCAAGGAGGGCTTGTTCTGAACGCTCACTCCCTCACAGACAGCAGCTTTCTGTCTGTACCAATTAATATCAAGTACACCCGGGCCTTTCATACCCAGAAACCAAGGCGGGATCTCTCTCCCTTTACAATAATGCATAAGTAAGCAGCTCTGAACAAGGCAAGCTGCTTTGATGGGAAACTACCTCCTCCTCTGTGGAAAAAAAGAAAAAACGTGCCCATTAAACAGAGTGGGGCGGGGGAAGGGGGTCTGGCCCGGGGGCTGGCTGAGTCAGGCAGTAGTGCTGCAGTGCTCGGCAGATCTGGACGGATATAGTGGCGAGGTCATGCTGGGGTCAGGCCAGGACTGCGCCACCTCCTTCCATGGGGCTCCCGCTGGCTGTGGGAGTCCTTTTCCCACAGCAATCATGCTGCACCCTGATTAGCTGCCTTACCTTCATGGAGCCACAGTCACAGATAACAAGGCAAGCAGCAGTGATGAGCTCTGACATGGGGTCTGGGAGATGGGTTCTGGGACAGGTTTCTGATAGTCGGATGTTCAAGAGCAGGAACAAGCTACAGAAATCTACCAACAGCAATCTCTTCACCTACGTTGCTTTAAGGGGACCTGATACAGACCCCATGGTCCTACTGCTGGCAGAGGTCATGTGAAAGCAACGTGGAAGGGCCTTGTAGTTCTCTGCAGTAGCTGCTGCACTATAGTAATCTGGGAACAAACTGGCCTGGTTCCTCTCTGTTAGTCTCGGCCACGGTGCCTCTAGCTGGCCGGTGCGCAGTCGTCCGTCACTGGGCTGTCAAGCGCCTGCAAGCTGCTGTGTGCCTGTGATGGAAGGGTGCCCCTCCTCCCCAGCCGCCACTTAGGTGTCCCATGAGGTGCTGCATGATCCACAGTGTGAGAAGAGTTGGCGGTCACTTGAATCGAAGGAAGAGCACATCAGCTACCCACTGCTTCCTAGCAGACATGAGCAGCTTCTGACAGCCAAGTGCAATACGGAACTAGAAACATCTCAGTATGCCAGCATGAATATAGGAGGAGCGAAGTAGTGAAGACCGCATGAGTCCAATTCCAGTCCTTCAAGGTAGGCGTGTGCTCCAAACTGGGACTTTGCTGCGTGGATCCTCAGAGCAGAAATGCATCCCAGAATAATTTCATTTTCGTGAATTCATCGAGCTAATGCTTTTGTGAAATTTGCAGTGTTAAGCTACTGTGTGCTCATGGGTACTATTGTTGGGCCTTTACGAAGTTTTGAACTAGCAAAACTCGGCTTGGTTCCTACGTTGCCAGATTGTGCGGTGGAGGTCTGCTCCCTGACCTGAGCCCGTCATGGCCAGAGTATCAGAGCTTGGGCCAGGTTGGGGTTGGTTTTGGGTTTGATTCCTAATAAATTGAAATTAATTATTATTATTTAATGTTTTACATTTTGTATTTTTTATACAAGATATTAATAACTCATTTTGGGTGCTCGCTCTCATCTGTGTGGAACAAAATACCAAATACTGGACTGTGCAATGGAGGAAATAAACTGAAAACTCACAAAGGGAGAACAAGTCAGAATGCCAAATGAGTCTGAGATGCTTTGTTATTGAGACATTATGACCTGGTGGTTAACAACAGGTAAAAAGCTCACCGGTCACATACACTGCAGGAGTTGCGATGTTTTTTGACTTATGATAGCAAGAGAACTGGTGCGTCTTCTCTTCAGCGACACACAAACCTTGTACATAGGCTACTGTTTACTATTCCATATAGAAATGTAGCCTGTTATAAAGTGATAATTATTGCTTGTATGATAATTCCACAAAAATGTGTCATAAATACTTGTGTGTTGGTGTGTTGGCTATGATGCAGAAGGTGCTTAAATGAGTAAAACCTGCGTGCATATTCACTTTGATTGTAGTGATAGCTACTTCTGTTACATTATCTCTGGAGGGCCAGGAGTGCCACAGAAAAAACAGAGTAATCCATTAATTGTTAAAACAAATGTAAAAACTCAGCTCAGGCTTTGCCCCCTGTGACACGTGTTCAAATGCAATTTGCACTTTTGTGATTTTTCACTTCTGCTCAGTCAGGATGTTCCCCAATAATAGATCACGACAGTAACAGCCCATTACAAACATTACAAACTTTCCAGTATCTGAGTTTGTGGTCTTCAAGCGAACTCTAGGAACCACTTACACTTGGATAGGTGTACCAGTTTTTTGCACTGTGTTTTCTGTCTATCACCTGAAACATACTGCAGCCGAGGAGAGCGCTGTAAAGCCACACCTGTGAGAACACGTCTCACTGTGTACATGTTTCCCCGCTCCGAGAGGAGAGGAACTGATTTCAGTTTCGGGTTGGGTTCGGGTTTCAAATTTGGCAGTACCATTTGGGATTTTTTTCAGTTTTCTAGGTCTCGGGTGCGAGCCTGGTATGGAATTTGGTTTCATCCAGACCTCTTCTGTGCTGTCAGGATTTGTTGCTTTAACAACTCCCCATTTTAGAAGGTAGTTCTTCTAGGTTTGTCCAAGGGACTTTTACCCACTGCCTACTTGACAGCTGCTCACACTGTATCTAGAGAATGAAGGCAAGACTCCTCCTTTGCTGGCGTTTACAGGGATTTGCTTTCGCCTCACTTTTAAACAAGGGCAATGATCCTTTGTGAGGAATTGTGATTCAACTAATTTCACTGTCAATGAAGCTGAGCGCATTTCCAAACCAGACATTTTAAAAGTGCAGGTGGGGGAGGGAGCCCGCTGAATGAGGCAGTAATTCCACTTATATCCTTAATCATATTTTTGATATAGTAAGCAGTTTTTGAGGAGTCCCTGGGCTCCAGCATGTGGGAGCGCTGTGTGCAAGGAGCCACAGAAGGAGGGGAGCGAAATGTTGCACTTGGCAAGCTGACGGGGTTTACCAAGCTGTGATTTTGTTGCGGGGAGCCGGTCGGACACCAGAGTTGCAATTGTTGCATCATTGACGGAGGAAACACTTTTGTCATCCCCAGCCACCATTGTTTAGCAGCAAAAGTGCTCTATTGAAAAACTGATGCACGTATGTCTGGGACCTACTGAACAAGGAAATGGCGCCAGAACACAAAAACGGCTCAGCAGTGGTGAACTGATTGGACATGTGAACAAAACTGTGAAGTCCGTAACTGATCCTCATATAAATGTTACAAAGTCCAGCTCTTGGGATGTGTTTTGAAAACAAGTGGTGTTGCCTCTCCTACCTGGCTCACATGCATTAGTCTTTCATGCTCACGTGCATCAACATACTTCTGTGGCCTGACGTCAACGGCAAGCAGCATAAATGTATCTCATGTCATTATGAAGCATTAATAACCCACTGGAAATTTTTGTTCGTTTTGAAGTAAAGTTCCAGCTCTGTGCAGTTCTGGGGAATTTTTCCTCTATGGGACAAGTTCCATGCTGGTGTCCTTCAGATTTACCCTGGTAATTTAAGACGACAGACATCTCCCTTCGGCGTGAAACGCTGCCTGACAGTTTGTGCTCAGCTCTCCTAGCTGTGGCCCATTGCCAGCCAGACAGGGGCGTTGGATGAGGTGGGGATCCGTTGTGAAGGAATGGGGCATCAGGAGTGTACACCTCTCCATTTTGCGTCTTTGGCTGGAAGAGGGCTTGGATCTAGTTTGGCACTGATTAAGACCAGATTCTCCTGCCTCCCTCTCCCTAACCAGTCTGTCTGTCTGTCTGTCTGTCTGACCCTTATTTATGTATTTCATTGATTCTTCTGTTGCCTAGCCAATCCTTTTAACCAAAGCAGCTTACAGTTAGACCTGTATAGAGCTTGGTAGAGTGTTTCCCCAGAATGCCTTTTTAAACTCTCCTGAATGGTTGTTTGTTTGCAGAAGAATTTCCTCACAAAACAATGGTTGCTTTGGTTTTTTTAAATTGGGTTTTAACCACTGAGACTATGCAGATGACTTTGGGAGTAGCTGAAAGGAAACAAATCTTTGGTTATTCCGTCAAATTATTTATAGAATGGTGGTTTACTTCTAAAGCATGGTAGTACAGCCATACTACAGCGATGGTAGGGGAAACACTGGAATATTTTAGTGGAATAATTCTGCTTAGTTACTGTGCTCAAGGGTGCAACAGCAGCGACTTTCTGTGTCCTTCTGTGACTTCTGTGCAGGGCCAATTTCCCCAAAATTAGGAACCAAAATTTGTTTTCAAATACCACCCTTGACTTCAACTGCTTTTAATTTTGTCTGCTTTCGTCTAAACTGACGAGTCCTCTGCCTAAGGAACCATCTTATAGGTCTTGCCCAAGAAAGGAGGCGAGGAGGAGAAAGGGGGTGATGGCAGATGTCCTCAATCGCAGCAGAAGACACGAGAAAAGCTGTCTCCATGACAAATGAGCCAAACAGCCATTTCCTCGTCCCATTGCATCTTCATCATCCTGGGCAAGATCACAGGGGGATTATGCGTTGGAGGGGTGCAGGCTGCTCGTGGCGCAGAAAAGAAATGGACGACCCACAAATATTTGCTTGGGGCCATCTCATTGCCTCCTCACTACCTCACCAGTGCCTCCACCATTTCTCTGGAGTGCGAGGCTTTGCTCCATGGTGTTGTCTACACATTCTGTCACTATGTCTCCCACAGCTTGTTCTCGTTCTGCTTTTATTTCTCCTCTCCCATTTTTTTCCCGCAGACGTGCTAACAGACGTTTTTGAGGCTATAATAAAATGTATTAAAAATGACAGCAAAGGAGGACACTGTGGGATTCCAGTCAAACTGTCTCACACATATACAACACATACGTATCAATACTTCGGCACAGACGCCCACAAAAAGCAAGAGTTCAGATATAGAACGTGGAAGAGGTGTTTAATTATTGCACCTGTTGGAGGTCTTGTGCAGATGACTCTCCAGCACACACATTCCTGAGCATCAGAGCAGGAACAAGTACTCCCATCTCACTCACTCTCTCTCTCACACACACGTGTGTGAGATATCTTACTTTGGGAAGCCGGGCTCAAGGCACAGACTGCAGATTGCCTGCTCCCCGTGAAATTGGACATTTCTTGTGCTGATTTTCCATGAAATGCCATGTTTGTCTGGGATTACTGTGTGGTAGCTTTGAGTGCTGGTGGAAGCCGTGATCAAGGGTTGCCAAACTCCTTTACCCAGCCTTACTCGAGGTCCTCCCTGTGGACACTGTCACACACACTTGTTTACTGGGCCTACAGACATAAGAGAATGCTAAGGCGGAATATTTAGAGAAGACTGGAAAAAGCATGCAATAACAAAAATAAAGAAAGGGCCCACATCAGTAGGGGGTGACGGTGAGTGTGAGGAGAATAAAGTGTGTTAACTAGTTGTTTCGGTGCAGTTTTCTGTTGGGATGACCCCGTCCTGGTTACTGCAGCAGACCAGCTGTGCTCCAGAGGTGATGGAGGGGCCCTGGGGGCGGTGGATTAGGGCTATGGCTAGCGCTGGCACTCCGTTCCTGGCTAACCAGAAACACATGGCAGCTTCTCTCTTTCACTCCCATAGACATGCGCACACTCATACGTGTACACACTCTGTGTGTGTCACTACACGACCGATTTCATTTGTGCGTTTGCTGTGATCACCAGTGCATATTCTCCCCTGAGCCAGAGCAGAAGCAGCACCACTCGCTGAACAGTTGCAAAGTGTGGTTTCTTGAGACTTTGACAGTCCCTCTTTTCTATTTTGTTCTCATAAAGAAGGTTGTATGTGATTCTCATATTTTATCTGGTCCTTACATCAGAGCCTCATGAATTGCTAATCATCCATCCACCCATCCATTTTCAGTAGCCTGAGCAGGGTCACAGTGGTCTTCAGCCTATCCCAGAATCATTGGGCTCTACGCTGTGAAACTGTCCCTGGATGGGACACCAGTCCATCGTGGGGCAGCCACACGTACATCCACACATTATGCGCAATTTAGAGACTCCAGTTAACTTGAAAAACACACAGACACAGGGGGAACATGCAAACTCCACACAGCCTGCAGCCCAGGCGCTGTGAGGCAGCACTGTTTCCTTCTTACACTGTCCAAACCTATCAAATGAATGAGCAGTTGAGAGACAACGAGGACATAGCTTCTTAAGTGGACAACACATGTCTTGCACCTGTGATGTTCACTTTGTTGTGGGATTAAAACAGCTAGTTTCACTCAGATAGGCAGGGGAGTGTGATTCAAGTGGAGTGTGTCAGGGAGGAATGTAATTCAGGGAGGAGTTGGAACACTTCCACGCTGTTGAAGTGCTACATGTCTGTGGAGACTTGCGTTAATTTGCACGATCACACTTGCACTTTGCAGCAAACACACCACATTCTAGATGTCCACTTGCGCTGCAGTTTTGCTCTTAGTTACCAGCATGAAAAGCACCTCAGGCCCTCTTTGGATCTGCTTGGTATTTGCTCTCGTCCTGCTCTTCATCTTCAGCTGCTTGACAGAGCACTCAAGAGGAGTGGAAGCTCCTTTCTCCTGTTTCGAGTCTCCAAGGCACTGGTCAATATTGACACACTCTAGGCCTTTTTGGTAGGCCTGCCTGGACAGGGTGGCTCGGGGGGCTGGGGTCATGGGTTGGCGCAGGGGGGAAGGGGCACAGTGCCGCCTCTACAGTGATGCTTTGTTGTCCCCGTCCTCTCCTCAGGGGCCGAGAAAGAATAGATGAACAGCGGCGGTATCCCAGGCTGCCAAGTCAAACACTGGGGTTTGTTTGTGGACAAGTGTAAAGAGAGTGGCAGTAATCCCTCCACTGTTATTAACTTCGCCAGCGGGGGCCGAGGGGGGACAGAGGGATGTAGATTAGGTGCAGGCAATCGCATCAGGAGAAGGAGACACGGGGCAGAGAACAGAGGAGACGGGCAGATGCAGGGTCAAGCTCTCCAAGTGAGCCTGTGGATCAGATGCAGGAATAAAGGGTTTGATGTCCCACCGTGGAAGGGGAGAGTGGTTGACGATGACTCCTGGGACAAATCAGGGAGGAATGGCTGGTCGTCCGCAGTAACTGAGCATAAAGCTGGATTGCGCAGGCATTGCTGCGTGATAAGATTTTCCAAGTCTGGAACAGGAGAGCATATGAAAGAAGATGTGTGAGAGACACCCATGCAAAACCTTGCCAAATTAAGAAGCTCTTCTTTTTTTCTCTTTAGACTTGTGTGGCATTAGGGTACCTGTGATGTCTAATACGGTGCTCCCTGAGCTGTGCACACTCACACTTACATTGGCATTTGCATTTGTTTGTCTGTGGTGCAGCAAATAGCATCCCGCCCAGGGTGTATTTGTATAGCCTAGTCTCACTGATACCGGGATAGGCTCTGGACTGCCACGACCCTGACCGGGATAAAGGATAATGGATGGACGGGTTTATTTACCTAGCTGACACGTTTCTCCAAAGTGATGTACAATCTTTATTAACTTGTATTTATTTGACCCCTTTATCCAAGAGGACTTATGGTGCTAAATACAGTGCACTCAACTCCCCATTTATACAGCAGAGCAACATATTACTCTTATTCATACACATAAACAACTAAGGGCAATTTAGAGTGACCATTCAAGCTAAAAACATGTGTCTTTGGACTGTGGGGGAAAGCCACATGAACAGGAAAGAACTTGCAAACGCCACACAGTGTGAAGCAGATTCAAACCCGTATCCAAATGTACAACCGAGCAGCTGCCACCTGTAATGTACCCCTCGTCTATAGGCCTCATCTGGTCAGTTAGAAGTGTTGCTGACCTTTAGATAAGTGAAAGTTACAGCACAGAGAGGAGCATAAGGCTTGTAAAAATATTTTGGCATTTCCCGAAGTTGGAAATCACTTCTGAAGCCTCTGCGTTTCCTTTACAACACGTGATGGGTTACTGGGTTACAACTGAAAAAGCTTTACGACTTTAAAGGAGAGGACGATAAAACTGCCACAGACAATGGCGGTGCTGTCGCTCGAGTCGAGCTGGACGTCACACTTTTCTGCTCCGTCCCGTGTCCCGTTCAGCACTGTCAAAAATGCTTTCCACGGGTAACATGAATTTCATGGGTGCACAGTGCAAAGAACACAATTGGATGAAGACTACAAATGTCTGTTGTTATGAAAACTGAAGCCACAGCTCTCACCTCCACATGTCAGAGCAAGAAACGTCAAGTAATACAGATAAGCAAAAAAACAAAATGTAGATGCAATGAAAACTGTTTGTGGGTTAACAGTTGTCCTCACTGATTCACCCCAGACAAGGGCCTCCTTTCAAAAGCCTCTTTGGGGTGGGGGGGGGCTCAGAAGTGTGTCCCGTGTTCTGAGTGGGCACACCTCCTGCCCCCACTGCTCTGGGATGACCCGTCCTGGGGGCCAGGAGTCTGCCTGTGTATTATTACAACACTCTGGTCTCAGGGACGTCTATCGCCATGTTGCCAGAGTCTCACGGTCTGCCTCTGTTGTGAGGGACTGCTGGCTGAGATTTTTTTCTTCATTTTTGCAGGGATTGGGGTTTTAAAAGAATGTTTTTTCTATAAGCTTGTCCTTCCTATGCTGGTGTAATAGATACACTGAGAAGTGCAGTCAAGGCCCCGTGCTGTCCAGGGGCCACATGTTGTAGATCAGTGCTCCAGGTCCTTGTCCTCAATTCATCTTCAGCCCTTTCAGGGAAAAAATAGTTGCAAAAAAAGGGAAAGGGAACTGGATGCAAATGCGCCCAGCTGCATCCCACATGCTACCATGGTTTTATTTTATTTGTTTTGTCATTCTTTCGTGCTCCCACCCAAAGCCCCCACCAGCCCACTGCTCTCCAAATAGATGGCAAGAGACCCGAAACACTGCCCTCTGTTCGTCAGCCGTGGCCCCCGGTATGCAGAGCTGACAGCCGAAATCCATCCAACACCTTGTCATCAGCACCTACTCATTACATGCAATAAAAAGCGGGCGTTTCACACGGAAGACCGGGAACATTAATACTAACAAACAGCCAGTTGAATTCACTTCAAGGTCAATTGCCTGTATTCTTGCACAAGTCTCTTCCTTTTTTGGGCTGACGAAGGGGGCCCATTAACATCCCCCTCACCCCATTCCTTCCCTTCGAACCACAAATGAAATTTTGGAATGCAACACTTGGGAGAAAGTCTGACGTTCCAGAAACACCAGTGCCAGGCTGTTTTTAACTTTGATTCTTTAGTACCTTTATTTGATTATCAGATGGGACCCTGCTGATTTGGAAAATCTAATCAGAAGCTGGTGCAGCGCAACAGTGGGAAAAAGAAATGAAGGGCTCACTCCTCTTCTGCTGTCATTGCTGATCAATAAATAGTGTGATTATGATGAAACATGTGCATTCCCTGTACAAGCCCATCCCTTTGAACCCTTCGGAGTGAGCTTTTTGCACAATTTAAAGGGGTGTGGAGCATGAGTACGGCCACCATGTGTCGACAGGAGCTTCACAGTAAAGCTGGAGTCATGTGGAGGTACACATGGCTCCACTGTACACATTTGGTCCTGTTGTTTGGATACTTATTTAGCTGCTGACACTTTTCTCCAGTGTGATTTCAGTGATTGCCCATTTGTACAGCTGGATAATCTTTGCTGGAGCATTTCAGCATAACTACCTTGGTGAGTAAATTTAAACCTGGGTTCTTCAAGTTCAAGGACTTGAGCTCTAACCACTATGCCACCTGCTGTATAAAAGATGAGGCACAGAATTGGCTTCCAGCATTGCAGTTCCTACAGAGTCATTAACTCCAGCCCCCAAACCCATCCATGTTGCTTCACCCCACACCCACCCTCATAGGTGGTTTCTCTGTCTTGTGCAGTTTGCAGTGTTTAGAGAGACTCCCAGTGCTGGCAGCACAACAGAGAGAGTGAAGCGGCGTGTGTGCGTGTGTGTGTGTGTGAGAGAGAGAGTGAGTGAGTGAGGGGGGAGACAGTGCCAATGAGCCGTGGTGCCAGGCCTATGCCTTCACGTTGCTCTTGGCAGCAGTAGAAAGATCTTTAGCGGGCAAGGTGCCATCAAGGCCATTTGGGGGTGATGGAGGTCAGACTCTGTCGGCCCCCCTAACGTGACCTGGCAGGCGAAGGGCAGCCCAATAAAAACGGCACACGCGACATAGAAACAAACAAGCAGCAGACCATCGTTACGGGGTGTGTGCAGTAGAAAGCAGTGAGGTAGAGCATCCCACCCCGGCTGCACTCAGGGTTTCTTGCTTCTCACCACCTACTGCTGCTGTGTGGGCAGCCAAAAATAGGCTCTTTAAAACTAAAAATTAAAACAATTGCTCTTCTCGTGGGAGGTCCTGCAGTGACGGCACAGTGTTTGCCTGCAAGGCAGTGATGAGGAACGGAAGCTACGCTGCACTTGGTACCTTTGTAAATTCTAGACAATGCTTATGACAAGAGTGAATTGTTCCCTGAAAGTAAATGCATTGAAATACTGTGAGTTCCAGTGAAAGGAAATATTTCTGATTAATTGTTTCAGTAAGACTCTTACATGTTTCATTATTGGTTTCTGGCCGATTGAGAAGAGCCGAGAGCTCTTCCAGCAGGCGGTGGAATTACACAGAACCGTGTTTAGTCAGCCAGTTTCATCAGTGCCAGAAAGCAGGGAAAGTCATTCTGGCTCTGACTAAAAGTGAGATACCAGTAAAAATACGTTAATAAGCATTAATATAAGTTATTATATAAAAGTTTGTGAATTATACTAAAATGTTGATTACACAGCTCACAATAGCAGTGAAGAACTGTCAGATGGAAAACAAAACGGTATAGAAATGTGCCACTAGGTGAAATTATTAAGTAAATAAATCAGTCAAACGTACAGGATCAACTGAGAGGGTGCTGGTGAGAGAAAGTGTGACAGTGTGAAATTGAATCCTCGGCACTCCTCCAAAACTCCTGTCTCTTGCACGGCTGTCAGTGCACTTAACAGCGAGTGACAGCCACAGCTCGGCCACCAAACCAATGAGAGGTGGCCGTGGCACAAGGGGGCTGGAGCACGTGCATTAACCTCTGCTTTTTGGGACGGCTCCCTTGTTACCTGGCCTGCTGCTTGCAGCTTGCCATAAATCCTCCCTAAAGAGGGCTTACTTTCTACTTTAATGGGGCCCGTAAATTTGCTGCACCGGGGCCATGAACGGGCTGCTTTTTAAAAGGCCTTTTTCAGCTTTGTCACTTGCCCTCTGCCTTCAGCATGCCGGTGTGAAATGCTACCATCTCAGTACTGGGAAAAGTGCCATGTGAAACATTTAATATAACATTTAAGGCATCTTTTTCAGCTCACTTTTTTGTGGTGCAAGTATTGAATTGCTTTCCGCTGTGTCTCAGCAGTTGTGGCTGCGCCTTGGTTTGTGTGTGGGAGTATACTGTGTGCAGGCTGTGAATATTGCTTATCTGCTGCAAGCTCAGCATCTTAGGAGAGAGAAGGGTGTGTTGGCCCCTCTGTGACACCAATGAAAATAAAGGTTATCCTGTACGTTAAGGTGTAGTACTCCTTCCCTGCAGTATACTGATTAACCAGCTGCATAGCAGCTTGCTGTGCTAACTTCTGCACTGCCAAAATGTGGAAAATGTTAGGGAGACACACGTTAGCAGTTGCAGTCGCAGGCTGAATCGTAAATGAAGACGTTGTTTGGTCTCTGTCATCCCGTGCAGGTGCTGTTTGCCCTGAACCAGACGCTGCTGCAGCACGAAAGCGTCCGTGCGGGCAGCTTGCAGGGCTCCTACACCACTGAGGACCTCATCACCCACTACAACTGCGGCGATCTCAACTCCATCATCTTCAACCATGACACCTCCCAGGTCAGAGGTCAACTGCACAGACATGCCACTCACAACACGATGTTCAGCTTGTGGGCAGACACTGTCAGCCATATACAGAAACAACACAAAAACACCTTCCTTCCTTGGTCAAGGAGGCCATGCGAGACTGGTCCATATATGGTTTTACTGATTTTATAGATAATAAACTAAACTGAAAGAGACCAGATGCTGATGAAGGTTACATATTTTGCTTTTAAAACACAATAAAATCCTGTGACTCCCTGAGCAGTCTACCCTGTATCTCCAAAGTAGACTGTGGAGCACACTGACCTGCACAAAACAAGTGGCTTATGAAAGCAGTATAAAAGTCTTATAAAGTCTTTCAGTGAATTTTAAATTCATTACATTGTCCCCCCCTACTTCCGGCTGTAATGCGTTCCTGAAAATTGCTTTGTAAGATGATATTTTCTCAAAGATATGATTACCATTACTGTGCAGACTTTGAAAATTCCCCCATGCTTGTATCTTGTTATGTAAATGAGAAAAATCAGCCTCATATTTGGTCCTAACTTAGTAAAGGGTATTAAATAATTTCCCTTGTATACACAAAAGCTCATAAGTCAAAGACTCATATCTCAAGGGATATCTGCATGTATTAATCCTTTGTTTCACAAAACCAAACTCATGAGTAAATAAGACTCATCTGCAATGATTAAATTAATTCCGTGTTCCAGTAGTGTCTGCAAGTTTGAGGACCTACTTAGCCTACCATGAGTTCCACCGCTGCAAGGCGGCAAACATATTGCAGCTGCAGCAGGGGGCAACACATGACAAACAGCTTGAACTGCAATGCAATGTTCGGATCCAGATCAATGTGTAATAGCATTTTTCACTAGACCAGGTGGCTTATCAGCACTACAGGCAAATAGGGCATTACAGCAGGGCCTTTGTAATGCCTAGGTTACAATGCAGGAACTGAGCAGCAGGTGTCCCATGATGCATTGACTTTAATCCGGACCCTGCACGCATCTGCAACTCTGTCATCATTAGGCAACTGTCTGAGGGGCTGTGGACTGCGGCGGTTAACACATTTCAGCAGCCGCTGCGCGACCCAGAGACTCACACAGGAGTGTGGAAGGTGGCGGAAGGCCGAGGTTTTGGGGGAGAGAAGGAGAGAGAGGCCTGGGCTGAGCCAGGAGCCAGGGGAAGTGGGGGAATATTCCCCTGTCGCTCCACATTTCCTGGACAGAGTGCAGCTAATGGGCCTTCCTGTGATAAGTTATCTGCCTGCGGTTCAGATCCCCTTCCTCCCCTCACCGCCTCCCAGCACACTTTCTTCTATGCCTTTATTAATCTCACCAATGGGTGCAGTAAATCAAAAATCGTGGCTGGACCTGTCAGCCTTGGCTTGCCTGGAACCCACGGCCCTGGTACCACTAAATGGGCCTGTGTGTGTGTGTGTGTGTGTGTGTGTGTGTGTGTGTGTGTGTGTGAGAGCAAGCGAGGGCAGGACAGAGAGGGAGTGTTTGAACAGAGCGCAAGATGGAAATCCACGTCGAAAGAGAGACAGAGTAAGGCCGCATCCTTACTGGCTTCCAGCACCTCATCCGTCAGTCACACGCACCAGCCCAATGCAGACACACACACACCTACACGCAGACACAAGCCCTGGCAGGTCACTCCAAAACACACAGCATGTCATCCGAGTTCTGTGTTGAGAAACAACAGATGACTCGGGTACATCCAAGATGCTGGCATTTTAATAGTTTGGTTAATGGTTTATTTGTTTCTTCTGCTGCAGAGCTGAAGTTTAGCAACAGTAACACAGCAAACAGTTCCCTTTTTAACATTTCCACATAGTTTGAACCAGCTGTGTTTCAACTGCTTTTTATGAATAGAATATCATAATTGGGTTCACGTTTTTGGATTTTACACTTGGTGTTGCCGGAACGCTACAGGAAAGGACTCTTTGAGGAAAAATAAAGAATAAGTGGCTTTGTAACCCCTTTAAAACCACACACATAAATACACACATGCATATAAGCAGGGAACCTAATGTGTCCTTGGTCTAATGTAATACAGCGTTTCTGACATATGCTAGTGGCTGACAATAGTCAGCGTGATGTGAAGTTGAGATAAAAGTAGTTAAAAGCTGAGCCTTTAAAAGGCACCAGTAGTGCATTTTTGTTTAATGGGTCCGACTGTTAAAGCTGACTCATTCATCTTTGTGATGCTGTGTGTCTATGGTGAGGATGTGCTCTTTCTTTGCTTCTCACAACCAGGCATAAAATTATTTTAACTCCATGTTCTCTTCTTTGTAGCGGACTTTTCCAGCAGCAATGTTAGAAGAGCTTAACATTTGCTTCTAATGCCTCTGTAGGATATGTTCTTCTCAATCACTGTTTTTACTTAGTTTTTGCTACATCAAATGAAGGAACTATGTGCAAAAAAGAAAATGCCCCTCCAAAAAAATAAATGGAGGATGCTGTTAACTGGAATAAGGATCAAATAGTTGTTACTTTGGCCCGAGCATTTCAAAAGAAAAATATTCAAAAAATTAGGTTACAAAAATGAAAAGGTATTTACAGAGGTGTCCATCCATCGCAGTGGTCTTTTTGTTGTTGTAAGAGCTGCTAACAAAGTCCATCTTGCCTGAAACGTAACATTTGAGACAATGTTTTAGCCACACGAGACCAGACTGAGTCTTAAGATTGGATGCTCCCTAAACATGTGCGAGTTCCAACCACTTCAAAGAAATAAGCAACAGAAAGTCTTCCTTTATCTTCTTTCAAAAGTAAGTTTTTTTGTCTTTAAATAAAGGTTTTTTGGCAGATTGGCGGCTCAAAAAGTAGCGCTGTCGCCTCGCAGCACCTGGGCTGGTTGGTTGTGGGTTTGAATCCAGCTTGCTGCTAATCTGTGCAGAGTTTGCATGTTCTCTCCGTGTCTGTGTGGGCCTCCTCCCGCTGACTTGCATTTCAGGTTAACTAGCTTTTCCAAGTTGCATAAAGTGTACGGCTATGTTTGTGTTTGTGGCCAGCCTGTGATGGACTGGTGTCCCATCCAGGGCCCGCTTTATAGCCCGGCGCCCTCTGCTTCTGGGGTAGGCTCTGAATTGCTGTGACCCTGCTCAAGATTAGCTGTTAACGAAAGTGCTGGATGGGGGATGGTTTTTTTACACCGTGTGTTATCACTACATTACAAAAATGCAAAATATTTAACAAAGTGAGTGAGCAGTTGGGTTGTGTTGATTTCATTATTGGGCTCTTGAAAATGATTCATAACCAACTAGCAGTATATGTGAAGGGTTATCAAAAAAACGCTAAGAACTTAGCCAGTTCTGAGAAGGGAGTAAAATTCTTGGTATTTTTTTGATCAACTCTCATATGATTATTTTCCATGGCATTTGTTTTCATCAAGTGCGTGTAGGAATTTAATTCAGTGGATTTTAATGAGCTCTTTAAATGAGTGTGAGCCACTTTGGTTGCGGATACTGCTGTCAGATGCTGCAGCCTAGAGATTTGCGGTTTGCAAAAATATGCACAGTAGGTGTCGACTTTGTAGCCTACTCTGATGGTTTGGGACCAGCAGGTTGAGGTAAATCCCAGAGTTTGCACTTGTTAGTAGTTAGTACGGCTATAAAATGTATTACACTGGAACGTGGCAAGGCTTCATGTCCACACTATTTAGAACAAGCAGCGTGACATTATTAGACATTTTTCCTTAAAAGACATGGTCCTCGTCTAACCAGCTTAACCTCAAATTGGTGCTTTTCAATTATGAAAGGTTTTATTTTAAGTACTTCCCATATGAGGGACCCTGGCAAACATTACAAGTGCCAAGAAAGACATGATTCTTTGTGCTCAAGCTGGCTTCAAGCCAAAGTCTGTGCAACCCATGTAGTAATTGCGATCTAATAGGCCAGATGTTGAAATGCATTTGTTTATATCACAATCTATTTGACATGAAATGTAGTTTAAAAAAAAAAAAAACAACTGTGGTCTAACTTTAAACTGCGTTTATGGTCTGGAAATGCCATGTATTGAGTGAGAGATGTGTTTAAAATTCAGGCCCTGGCATGCTGAATTTAGTCCTACTTTCGAAAAATACAAAAACAAAACATGCTGGGGAAATAACAGGATTATAGTCTGTTTGTAGATCAGTGTTTTATTTTTTATGGTCCAGCTTGTTTCATTTTCAGCTGTAGTCACTGCTTGTCACCACAGTCTAGTTGGCATAATAGACAGTCATTTGTACACATTAAAGTCTGGTGTATTTGGGCTGATTTGATTGGCAGGGTTAAACATGGGAGCATGAAACATGTAAACAAGCCTCAGGTTCCAGATGTAGTCCCAGAAAATTATTTTTCTGTTGCTTACTTGACACTTACATTTACATTTATTTATGTAGCTTTTATTTATTTAGACACTTCTCTACCAAGCAGCTGATGGTATTAAGCTATAATTACTTATACATTTCTACAGCTGGATAATTTGTGCCGTATCATGAATTCACTGTAAGTACTTTGCAGCAGGAGCAGATACTGGGAACTGAAGCAGCAACCTTCAGATCACATTTGTCTTAAACACCGCTGATATTATTTGCTGCCCAAAATATATGGCCCAAGACTCGAACACCCACTCCTGAAAATGGTGTGCTCATCTTCAGCCTTTGCTGTGGCCCTCAGCTATATTCTGCATCAGCACTATTGGTATCAGAAAAGATGATGCCAGAGGCGATTTTGCCTAGGGGGTGTCAGGGCACTTACCCCACAAGCCCACTGTACACTCTAGTATTTCACACACCTCCTGGGATGATGCTGTAGTCTAAGCGGTGAGAAGAAACCTGGTGCTGACAGATGCTTTGTCCTCAGAGTCTCTCCAGAGGGGCTGACATGATGAAGTCTTCAGGTGCCAACATGCACCTCAAGCAAAGCAAGTGAGAAAGGAAGCCTCTCAGCCAGGATCCCTGTATACCCTACAGTTGATGATTGTGATTGAACGTGTTGTAGTGAGAAGGTGGTTCTAGTGCCCCAGTGAGGGAAACATAAATCCATCAGTCAGTGAAGAAGCACATAATGGGATTGTTGCCTCAAAATGGTTTGTTTCCCCTGTGCCGTCACACCTCTTCACCTTATCAGGTGCGCCAAGGTTTTGAGGTGGATGTGTTCCAGCGTATGTGTGCCAGCCAACACTCAGTCTCTCTCTCTGTCTCTCTCTCTGTCTCTCTCTCTCTCTGTCTCTCTCTTTCTCTCACCCAACAGCTCCCGCACTTCATCAACAGCTCCCTGCCAGATCACGAGCGCATTACAGCTCAGCAGATCGACAGCTACTTCCGTCAGGAACTCATCCACAAGAGGAACCAGCGAATGGCACGTCGTGTCTCAGCCCTCATGCAGCGGAGTCCCACCCAAACCTTTTTCTTTGCCTTCGGGGCAGGTAAGAAGTGGAGCAGGCTCAAAAGGGTTAGGAGAAACAATAAAAACAGTCTTAAAGCTGTCAGATTAACAGCTGCACCAAAGCAACTTAATTGCTCAACTTACAGTGCTGCAGTGTTGTATCTTGCTACACTCACCAGTCACTTTATTAGGTACCCCTAGCTAGTATCAAGTGGGATGTTGTTTTGCCTCCTGAATAGTCTGAATTTAGCCTCAAGATGCAGGACACATTCCAAACGGGTTTTAGACAGAATTTCTCATCATTTTTTCATCGTACATTCATTCTGTTTCACCTCAGTCCAGAGATTCTCTGTTAGCTTGTGAGGTGGTGACTATGCAGGTCATGGTAGTAAAATAAAGACACTGCCACGTTTGTGGGGAAGTAACGTGTAAAAATCCCAGGACGGTAAGAGTTGCTGAGAAGCTGGAACCACCACGCTTGGTACCAAAATTGCACATCTTTTACATTCTGACATTCATCCAAACAGTAAGCAAACTTCTCAACCATTACGACTTGTAGGTGGAGACAGCTAGGTGTACCTAATATAATGGCCAGTGAGCGCAGCCGCTACTGAAATTCAGTTACTGTATAAACCAGACACACAAGCAAATCCAGAGAGGAAGACAATGTCACAGCTAATGGAGTAAATTGTGAGAGAGCTCAACAGACACAAAATGTGTGTCCCACAATGCCAGTAGTGCAGTCAGCAGTCGCTCACCTTGGGCGCACTGGGAGGTGTGCATATGGAGCACAGCTCTTCTCCCATGAGTAACCTCCACCATCCCTAAATGGAAATGGAGCAGAAAGGCAAATCCAGGAGAGAACATGACAGACATCATCTGGGAATGTGTCCAACACAGCCATGGATGAGAAAGCTGGTGGGGGATCAGACCTGGGTGTGAAGGACTTGTTGGTCTTGAGCAGCTCCTTCAGGAGGAACATTGAGGCCCAGAATGACAGTCAGAGGAGCTACCAATAAACCCCAGACAACAGCAGTGTGTGTGTGGATGTGTTCATAGAATACATAGAAAAATACATTTAAACAATATTTTAATGAAGGGGAAACTGCAGAACACATCCTCAACTTTTGCTCCAGTGACTGCTTTGAAATATGAAAAGGAAAAAAACAGAACTGTTTGTTTCAATTAGCATTCCAGGGTAATGCTGCTAGTGTTTTCTGTAGGGCACTGACTCTCCTGTGTGTGTGTGTGTGTGTGTGTGTGTGTGTGTGCGCAGTGGAGTCCTGCACTCCCTGATTAATGCTGATCACCCGGCTCCTTCCTCTGTGCATTTCTCATTCCCTGGGCCTCTGCGCTTTGTTTGAACAAGGCCACTGCAGCACCATCCAGCTGTGTTGGAGGTGTGTATGTGTGTGCATTTCTACAGACTTGAACTTCTACATGTACATCCGCTAAAAATGCTATGTGTCTTCAGATACTTCTGATCACCAGTGGTTTTCGGTAATGGGGTGACCTACCAGTGCCACATTCCACTGCAGTGGTTATAAAGAATATTTAACATAAATATGCAAGAGCAACTTTCAAACAGATGTTTTTTTTATTCTTTAGCTGTTGTAAAAATGTAGAAAGTGTTCTTTGGAATGTCTCAAAATTTATTGTCTTAGGCAGTGAACCTGAGGGTGAACAATAATAAACTGGATTGAGTCTGTGGAGAGAACTTTCCAAGGATTTGAAGTCAGACTCACAGCTTTGGGCTTTGCTGGCCTCCTGCAGGCTGCTGTTCTGATACGACGCTGCTTGATCTGTTTCAGTTCGCTTGCCTGGTGGGCAGAAGGTTGTGTGCATCGTGGGAAACATGTCATCGACATGTGAAAAGCTTAGCTGTGTGGCACTGAGCTGAGGGGCAGTCAGAAGGGTTCCATTACCACAGCCTTGCTTTGTAGCGCCACATCTCTCTCTCTCTCTCTCTCTCTCTCTCTCACTGTCCACCTCTCCATGAGTCTAAGTCTCTGCCATTCCTTCTGCGTCCTTAGCATCTGTCTGCTGACAGAGCGGGGACCGCCCTGTGTTCATTGATGCTCCCAACCCCATCTGGCCGACAGCTCCTTAGTGTCCCTGGAACACAGCTTTCGGCTTGGAAGTGGTCCCCTGGAATAATTTCAGAGCTGCAGAAGGGAAACAAAAAAAGCGGGGAGAAAAATGTAGGCTCCCAGGTGGAGGCCAGTCTAGAGTTACTCGGGCCCTTCCGCGCCTTTTCCGGGGGTAATCAAACTACACAATGTGTGTATAAAGTGGTTTGGGCAGGCCATCCATCTGAGCAGAACCCCCACCCTCTGTCACCCTCACCTCATTGAATCCCAGACCCCTGCCCCCAGGCCCTCTGTAACCTCATGGCACTGCTTGACAGCCATTCAGGGCAATAACACACTTGCACAGTCATTTTTCATTTTTATGTGCAAGTTACTTTTGAAAACATGGCAGGAGGAGAGTCATAATAAGGAGAAAAGGTATAAATATGATTCGGCGGTGGCCTTTTCCCCTCCCCTTCTAGCGCCCCCTACAGAGGGAAAATGTCCTGACAGATGAAGCTCAGGAGGGTTTCCATCCAGCATGGGCAGGGCTTCAGATGCTCCTCACTTCTTACTGCCGACTTAGGGATGCACTTTCCATGAAATCCCACTGGAGCTACAGTTGCTGTTAATAATGAAGTTTCATTAAATTGTTCAACAATACAGTTAAGAAATGCCACCCACATGGATCTTGAGGACGGCCGGTCTCCACGTATCTCCTTCAGTGCACACTGACATCAGCCTGTGTTTAAATGACCTCATGTTCATGCGTGTTTCCTTTGGATGATGGAGAAAAAGTCGCAAAGATTTTCTTGCTCATTAAAGGACGCTGACGTACTTGAAGATGTTCGAACCGCTGAGTTTTCTCCTCAGTTACGCTCACTTACACACTCTCTCCCATGCTCGCTCACACACTGCTTTCCTTTCCCTTATGACTCACTGACATGCACTTACAGGGGCGCAGAGACACAAACCCACAAGCAGTCGGTGGCACTTCTTGCTGGCTGTCTGACAGGCGGGACGCGCCATCCGTCCGCTCGTCTCCGGCGGGCTCTCTGCTCTGCTCTCTGCTCTTATTGGAAACATCCGCTGGAATTTCCTGGAGTCACCGCATCGGACTGACACTCGCGGTGAGTCAGAGGACGTGTGCACAGGGCGGCACGTGAGA
Organism: Arapaima gigas; assembly: GCA_900497675.1. Taxonomy (NCBI): domain Eukaryota; kingdom Metazoa; phylum Chordata; class Actinopteri; order Osteoglossiformes; family Osteoglossidae; genus Arapaima; species Arapaima gigas. The sequence continues at coordinate 25,004 of UFQX01001348.1, read as the reverse complement.
GCGAGTCAGGGAGCGTGTGTGTGTCTGGAGAGCAGGGCAGCATGCCCACCTTGTAGTAAGCGAGGGGAATGCATGCAATGCTGAAGAAAGACAGACAAATCCTCTTAAAGGTTTCTCATCCATGGCCGTGTTGGTGTGACACATTCCCAAATGATATCTGTCATGTTTTTTCCTCAATAAAATAAACCATAGTTCAGTTTGTTATGTAAAATATTTTCATCTTACTCTAATTTGTTTTGAAGGAAAATATAAGTTTAACCAATAAAATTTTTTTTTTTGTCAGAGGGCTGGCCACATGTGTTGCGCAGTTGGGTTGCATGTGCTGAGGCTTCGCAGGCCTTTGCTGACAGGAGCTCTAGAGAGACAGCCATGTTCTTCCTCCTTTTGTGGCTCACGCTTTGTCGCCGTTTCTGTCTTGTCTCCGTTGCGTTTCCGGCCGGTGCCGTTCCTCCTTTATCGGCCTGACATCATCTCTTCCATTCTGCCTCTCTTCAACACCATTTGTTCTGTCATCTTTTCTGAACTTCTTTCTCAATAAAGGAATTTTGGAGCATGATGAGATTGGCTTCAATGGATGCCATATTCTCTGGGTCCTCTACTTACAAACTTAATTGGGACTGACGGTTTATTCATTACTCAAAACGTCTGTTACTTGAACGTGACACAGAGTGCTCCAGGGGTCCTCATCAATTCTGTATGCAGCTACTCTTGTGATGTCGAAAAGTGGTGATATTGGACCGAGTGACTGTACTTCAAGAATTGTGTGCTTTTATCCATACCTCTATCGCTTTTTTACTCTGCTTAGGAGAAAAGTGTCCGCTAATTTAATTGATGGAATGTAAATGACGTTTCAACCTGACAGCCCTGCGGGGCCGGAGGGAACGGGGGGTTTTTTAAGACGGCAACAGAACAGTGGACTCTCTGTCACTCACTGAGCAGTTCGCTGAAATCATTCAGCCAGGCAGCCCCTTCTTCTGGTCATCTGGGACTTAGCTGACAGAAAATTGTGCTTAGGGGAAGAGTGAGACAACTCTCTTTATGCCGGTGGCTTCCGCACTGTTTCCAGCTCTTACGCACACTAAATGTGTTGGTGACCAACAACAAGATGGTGACGGCTGCAGACAGCAGTTAGCACTGAATTGGTTTATGGAGTTTGTGGAGATTACATGTTATCTTCATTTAAAATTAGTTGAGTAGTTCATTTTCAGTCATTTTAATTTTGTTTGAAGGTAATAAAAATAAGTCCAAGTATTTTACTTTTTACAGGATTATATGAAGTTACTTCTGAACCTAACGAGCAAATAAACCAAACACCTCTATCGCTAAACTTTTACTTATTGTGAACTAGTGTTAAATGTGAATTTAAATTTACAACCAAATTGAGTTACAAATGGATTTCTGGTGGTGGGGGGGTATATGTGTGCGCAAACACTCGCTTTTCGCTGTGCTCCTGTCCATCCTGCCCCTCCCACACCCTGCTCTGTATCTCACTCTGTCTCATGTGCAGGGCTGACGATGTGCAGGCCCTGTCTCTCTTGGTAAGGCCTGTGGTTACAAAACTATTTTTTGGCTCTCAGAAGCTCTCGCACTCACACACTGTATGCATGCTGCATGATATTGGTAACCCACAATTTTGGAATTATAACTAAAGAGGTGCCATTTTAAAACTTAATCTTGTCATAGTTCATTTCTTGATGGATGGCAGGCTTCACTTTGTATTCTGATTTATTCCTTGCTGGATCATTCAAGCCATGTTTGGTGAACATGGCAACAGAACAAAGAACTATGACCAGTGTATGAATATTGTTATTACAACTCTTATATTTCATTGCTTATTTGACATTTTTATTCATTTTTCTGACATTTCGACCGATCTGTACAGCTGTGTATTTTATTTGTAAAAGTTAAATTTTAGTATTTTTCTATCACGCGAGGAATGAATAACTTATTTGCTCACATAACTACTTATCCTAATGCAGAGCTGTGGTGGCCTGGGGCCTATTTCACAAGTGTGAGGCAGGATACACCCTGGATGTGACAGTAGTCTGTTGCAGTGTAGCCACTCACGATTTGCACAAAACACATGTCTTTGGACTGTGGAGGATCGCCGGAGCTCTCAGAGGGAACCGGCACGAATGCAGGAAGAACACAAACTCCATACTGACCCAGGTTCCATTTCACAGCCCAGGCCCTGTAAGGCACTAGCACTGTCTGCTATGACATGCAAATGATCTAAATTAATGTAATAATTGCGTCAGGTTTAAAACAACACGCTGAAACGATCGCTTTATAGCCATGCTGAAAGGTAGGCAGTGGTGATGTCCACTTAAAAGAAATCAGGCTTGTGATGAGAAGATCACAGCTTCAGTTCCCTCTTGATCTCTTTAAATACAGCCCTGAAATTTGACAAAAAGGGGATTTTGCTTCATTCTGCACGCAACTGCTTATGTACTGAAGGCAACGTGCAAGAAATAAACAAACAGCTGCACTTATGGCAGTGAATAAAGCTTCCTTGCTGTGTAGCCATGCAGTGACAGTCCCACAGTCCAGGACTAACTGTTATAAATGGTCGCGATGTACGTGACCACTGCAGTGTACCGTTCTTGCACTGTCCCAGCGTCTCATGTGGGGAGGTCTGCATCTCCTCAAGTCCTGCTGTAACCGGAACACGAGCCACCCTGCAGAGTGACGAGCGAGCCACGGTGACGGCAGGAAGTCTAGCCCGGCTTGTGTGAGGGCCCGCGTCGTGGGCACCGTGCTGACTTGAGGGGTCAACAGTAGCTGTTTCTGGGTGGAGACTGGGCCACGAGGCCTCCAAACAGTGCCTTGTTGAAGTGCTGCAGGGGTCAGAGGCAAGACGGGAGACAAGAATTTGTCTCTGGTGCTGACAGCAACATGGCTCACGCATGGTACAGCAAGACTTAACTTTTACTGGAAGACTTAACTTTCACTTTGGACATTCCGAGGATGCTTGTTTCTTCTTTTTTCCAGTCTGTTTTTCGTCCGGCTGAACTCTGTCAGTCGTCATATTAATCAGCCGTAACTTCAGGTTCTCACTTCATATTCAGAATGGAGTTCAGTTCAGGCTCTGGCTCCCTTGATGATACTGCGAAGCAGTTTCCATATAATGACTCTCAGCTCTTGTTGATTTTTTTATGCCTCATTGCCCTCTTCTGCGATTATGTGCATCATTACTTATGAGAACAACTCATCAAAGCTCATTCTACAATAAAAGGACTTCTTCCTTGTTTTTGCTCAAAGTCCACGCATGCATATGCACACACAGTAATATTGACAGTACAGTACTAAAGTGCGAGTTACCGAAGAAGTTAAATCACCTCTCGGGGAATTATAATGTACTTTCAACAGCCTTCAGGGTTGATTTAGTTTTCAGTTGATTTAATGCTGTTGCTTTTAGTGTGCAAATATACAGGAATACAGAGACAGCACACTTGGTCATCAACTTACAGACACACGTGGGACAGGAAAATTTATTTTTGTCTTGATTTATTTTGCAACAGCTACATCAGAATAAAAACTTATTAATTCAGTCTTCCGTTGGTTCATTCGTGAGCTAAGTTCATATTTATTTACACTTGTTCTGGTCAGGGCTGTGGTGTCTGGAACCTGCCCCAGGACCACTGGGTGTTAAGCAAGGAGGGATACACCCTGGATGGAACAACGAGCCGTCGCAGAGCAGTCACACACATCCACTTGCACAGTCATGCGCTACAGGCAGTTTTCAGTTGCAAATCAACCCGAAACATGTATCTTTGGACTGTGGGCAGAAACTAGCACGCCTGGAGGAAGCCCCCACAGGCTGAGCTGAATTTGAACACACACATGACCAGCCCGGGGACTGTGAGGTGGAGGCACGACCTGCTGTGACACAGCGCAGCTGTGAAGGATAAAAAAAGTCACACGGGGATTTGTCTGTTAAGTAATTAATTACTTTTTGTTAATAGTTTATGCTTTTCTGGGTTGCCGTGTTTCCAAGTCTATGCTGGAAACGTAGGATGTGAGACAGGGCACCCAGTGAAGAGTCTGCCAGTCCATCACAGGACTTCTTTTGTCTTTCATTAACTTGAAGCGACATATTGAACGTTCATCAACATCTGTCCGCACCTTTTCTGTTTTATTATCTAGGCAATCTATAAAACCATATCAGTAGCAATAGACCTCTGTTTAAGTGCTAGGTTGTGTTAAAGTCTTGGATATAGATACAGAAAATATGCTATAAGACAGCACTTTTATTATTTTAGTTTTGTTCAAATTAAAACTAACTTGAAAGTTTGAAATTGAAACTAAACTATCGGAACTAATTTGAAACTGAAAATAAAAATATTCTCCTCTCCAAGTTCTTATTCGGTGCAGACTGCCGATTGACTCATTTCACAAACACGTGCAGTATTTATTGTGTCTTGACCACCAACATCCACAACAGCTATTCTCTCCGCAAAAAGCTACATTTAAAAATGGAGCAGTAAATCTGCGCATTTGTGTGTATGGACACGCACGTACTCAGAGACGCAGGTTGGGAGAGTCACCGCGTGCTGCTGCCGTGTTCCTGCCACCGGTGTTCGTATTGTGATTCGTGAGATGGGAAGTGGGTGCAATGCTGAATATAATAGGAGTTCAAACATTCCAGTTAAAGATTCCGTGTGGTGCGCTCAGCCCACACTGTAATCTGTGTAAACTATTTTGTGTGGCCTTTAATGATATATAACTACCACAAATATTTCTGCATACAACAGTAGAAATTTTTGTTTTTAGGAGGATACGTGTTCATCTAGCAACTGAACCTAATGGAAAAATACTGCTTAGCTGAGTATACACAGGAGGGAAATTTGGGGAGACACCGAGGCGGGTATTAAGGGACATAAATATTTAAAGAAGGAACAAGAGGATTAAACAAGTGAGAATGGAGGAAGAGGGTTAAAAAGAGGGAGAGGTGCGGACAGGAGAAGACAAAAGTAAAACGCTTGTGGTTTGTTCAACTCCTGTTGCTCGATGAGAAAATCTGTCGGCGATATTAGAGGAGTTCGCCTGTTGTTGGGAGGAGTTCCTTTTGTAGTGACGGGACCCACTGGCCAACTGCTAGATCACATGCATGTGTGCAGAGCAACTGTCTGAATGCATTGTGTGTGTGTGTGTGTGTGTGTGTGTGTGTGTGTGTGTGTGTGTGCGTTCTCGCATAAGCGTGCGTATGGTCAGTGCTCTGCCTTGCCCCCTGGCTCCTGAGATGGAGTTTAGGCCTCAGCTTGTCAGGAACAAAAACAAACGGTGGGTGCAATTTTCACTAAATGTTTTAATGTGTCACGGGCGTGACCTCATGCACCTCGCTGCCCCCCCCCCCTTCGCTCTCCTTTTTCCCTCTTGTGGGACAGTTATACACAGCAGCGGCACGCCAGCCTGTCAAGCAACGCACGGGCAAAGGGACTATCTAAATATTTAAAGTGATGGAAAAACAGTACATGTTCCTGTGGAAAATGGTTGAACAGATCCTAGGCAACGGACTGGCAGGAAGCCCTCGGTGCTGCCTCCCGCTGGCGGGGCGAAGCCCAGCACGCTCAGAGCACCGGCACTCAGAGCAGCAGGCAGTGTTGACTTAGCCCCTCATTGTTATTAATCCCATAACCAGAGTCGACAGAAGGCGCTCCAGGAGTGGAATTTCCTGATCTTTACATTGCGATGCCTTGTGAAGTCTGCGCCATCGCAGTCAGTATGTCAGCTGTGCATCCGGTGGCAGATCCACTGACTCCGCCGAGCTGGAGCAGCAGGCCCGGAGCAGAGCTCAGGAATGTGGAAAGTTGTAATTTTACCATTAGGCCAGGGCTTTCGCTCAGACGCTCTTTGATTATCGGGTGGGAGACATAATGCCGTCGATAAGTACAATGCAAGCAGAGCCGGGAGTTAATGATGGCTTTCACTCCCCTTGAACTGTGACAGACCCAAGCGGTGTTCTCGCAGGGGCTTCGTGAGCCAGTGGCGGCGACTGAACTCTGTAATTACACCCAGGAATGTGTGCTCCTCTGGAGTGGGCCCTGTGTGTGTCCCACTCCCCACCCCCTCTTCCCCCTGGCACATCACCCCATCTCCCTCGGGAGCATCTTGTGTTTATTCGCAGCTTAGCAACAGCGCCCAGTATGGGGCAGGTCCTGGTGCCCACCCACCTCTGTCCCACACCCCCATGGCTCTCCCAGAATCATCTGCCCGTCTCCCATTCAGGTGTTAGAAAGTCCACCTTTTGAGGTATGAAGTGGTGCTGATGTGCTCAGCTTCTGCCCTAATTCCACACCTCCCTGCCCCTTAAATCGTTGGCTCTGTGTGCTGTCCAGGCTGGGCTGCTGACAGGAAGGCAGTGGAGGTTTGGGGGAGTGAGCGAGAGATGGTAGGTGTGAGTAATGAGCTGCTGACATTGCTGGAGTCCTACTCACGAACCTCTCCAAAACTAACTTGGGTGGCTCTGCCACGGCACTTGTGGAGAATGTGAGAGAAAGAGCGGGCAGAACTGAGGCCAAGTGTCATTTGGTCGGCAGGAGGGAGGTGGAGTGTTGTTGGGAGGTGCTGATCAGCAGTATGTCCTTCCAGAAGACCGCAGCCTCACACAGGCCAGGGCAAAGTCACCAGTATTAATGCACCTGACATCATCCACATAGGGCCTGCAGCACAGAAGTTGTATTGGTGCCCAGTAGAAGGTTCAGAGAGACCTCTCGTGGGGGGGTGATCTGTTGGGGGGGCTGTGGCAGTTCCGTCTACCGAACGTCGGCCATGTAAGCAGCACCACCCATCGGTATCCACGACCGGGAAGCCCCCATGTAAGACACATGCCATCTTCCCACACGCCGGGGAAAGTCCGCAGGAAGTAGGCATTACCGTTCAGAAAAGCCGGGCCCTCTAATTACAGCTTTGGCTTGTTTATTTTCCGGGCAGCTGAAGTCTTCTGGCTCCTTAGAACAAGTTTGTTTACAGTTATCCGAACACAGACCGTGGGCACAAAACAAACACCTGACTGAGGGAGGCATTTAGTTTCCACTTGGCAAAGGGGTAAGTCGAGAGATGGACACCTTTTCCTTTTTTTTCATTTTTAACTTGTATTTGAACGAAATTGAGCGAACCCAGACAAGATGAGAACAAATGTGACGTCAGGATATCAACAACCTGTTGGGCTCAGTAATAAACAACAAGGAATCTAGCAGGCAGGAGGTAACACATATACAGTTGAAATGTAAGATTTGAAAACAGTCCTGAAGTGTGCTGATGTGTCCACAAGAACCACAATAGTTATTGGTCAAGCTGTGGCGTTATATATACGTATATACGTTAGAGGAACAACAACCATAGCGTCGATGATGGAAATGTGTCCCTGCCGAACGACTTCTACAGTCGGTTCGGGGCCCTCGTCACGAAAGCGGCACCTCCTCCTGCCAACCAGGTACTGTCTGCGTCCCCAGCTGACCGCAGGAGGACTCTTGCCGGGAGTGAACATACGGAAAGCTACAAGAGCAGACGCCATGTGTTACAGAAGTGGTACCCCGATGCACCGGCAGAGGTCTACACTGACATCTTTAGCACCTCCTCAGCTCGGGCTGCTGTCCACAAGTACTTCAAATCCATCCTGGTCCCCACGAAATCACCTGTGCTCCGGTTTTTTCCTTTCCGCTTGACTACAACCAGCGTGTCACACTCTGTGGTGTCCGCCTGTCCGACAGCAGCAGCAATACTTATGTACTCAATTCAACCACTTCAGCTTTACAGCAGTTTGGTGATTATGTAAGGCGTTATTACTCTGTACCTTTACACTGCTACAGTTTTTTGATGCGGGCAGGGCCAGGTAACTCAGCTAGTGTTCCATATTACAGAGAAGACAACATCTCAGGATGGTTCTACAAACATCAGTGCCTTTACCCCAGTGGCCTGCACAGTCCCCACCTCTCAAGCCATTGGACCATCTTTGGGATGAGGGTAGGATGTTAACAGGATGAACGTACTGCCAAAAAAAAAATCTGCAGAAACTGTGTGGAGGTGTCAATCCAACATGGAGCAAGAACCCAGTTGCTGAATTCATGCTGTGCTGAGGACATGAAGGTCCAACCCTCCACGTGTAACAGGATGGCACCAGGTGCGGCCAGTTGAGAAGATGAATACTTGGAAAAGACAGACGGAAAAGGGAACTTTTTTCTTTCAGGGAAGAGTAGCCTAGAAAAATATTTTTCTGAGAGAAAAGTTTGAGCTTTTGATTCTCCAAGATTGATTTTAAGTCGGGGAGCATTTGAGAGATTTATGTTAAACGCTTGATTTAAGTTGTATGTTTTTATGTCCTGGCCTCTTAACTATTGTTTGAATCTCAGTGATGTTTTTTTTCCCCTTAAGGAAAAGCGATTTGGGTCTCATTGTTTGCTGTTATTAAAGAGCACAAGAAAGAAAAATAAAACTCACCATTCATCCTCCCACCACCGCTGGTGCCCGCGTCACCCCAAAGCGGAACACCCCAGCGTGCCGCAGTTAACCACGCACCTCATTTTGTACCTCACTTTGTTTGTGTGTTGGATTGTGAGAAACCTTGGTTTTGGATAAAGTAAATAATTAAATAGACAAAGCCCTGCGAGGGACTAACATCTTACTCAGGGTGTAACCTGCATCACGCTCCGTGCTTCTGTGTTAGACCTCCGTAACTGTGATCTGGGACAAGCAGTTATTGACGGATGAATGACTGAATAAATAAAAATAACACGGTGATGAGCTTTGGGTAAAGATCAAACTAACAGGACAGCAGATACAAGTGGCCAAACTGAAGTTTCTGTGCAGGAGTTCCGGGCTAACTCTCTGTTAGAAGGTGAGGAGCTTGGTGGTCCAGGAGAGCCTCTGAGTAGAGTTGTTGCCCCTCCGTACCAAGAGGCACCAGTTGAGGTGTTATGGGTATTTCTATGGCTCACGTTGCTAGGAGGAGACCCCAGGGCAGTCCCACGACATGCTGGAGGAATGAAATCCCTTAACTAGCCTGGGAGTGTCAGCGGATCCTGAGGAGGTGCTGGAGACCACTGAGGGGAACAGGAAGCACCTTCTGTAATGATGTGCACACAGGACATTTGTCTGTGTTTGTGGGGGGGGGGGTGTAGCTTAAGGTGAGAAGAACCTGTGTGCCACATTTTGAGTCTATTGTGTAAAAAACCAAGCCGCACATAAAGAACAACACAGAACACACAGACAGACAGATAGAGACTGTCCTGCTTGAAGAAGGAGAAGTCTGATAAAGGCCAGACCGGCTATGTAGGGATGGATGTATCTGGCCGTCATTAGTGGGATGTTGGTACGCTGTGGTTTTCAAATGAAGCACTGATGGTACCAAAAAGCCTCTAAAAAATGTTTAAAAAACCTGCATGCCAAGAAATCGCTTACCGCACCGTTACACTGCCGCCGCCACCCGTCAGTCCCAACTAGGTGTAGCTAATAAAGTGGCCAGTAAGTGTGTTCTCAGCTGGTGGAGATGCAGACAGCTGCGTGTCTAATGAGTGCAAACCACATAACGGGTCAGTCTGAGCGGCCGAGCGGCCGGGCGGCTCCCGCCACCGCCGGACAGCAGCCCAACACAGTGCCCGCGCTGTCCTGGGCAGCTGCTGGGTGCCAAGGTCACCGTGCTGAGTGCCAGGAGCTGCTCCTCAGAGGGCCAAATGGGCCGGGACCCCGGTTCGGCAGGCAGATTGTTAGGGCAGCACAACGGCTGCTCAGCTTGTGGCCACACGCATTCCTGCGCGGCCCTGAAACCGCAGGCAAAACACTTTCTCCTCCAGGACTTACTTGTAATCGCAGTCCTCTGTGAGGCCACTGTTCGTACTGTTTACTTATTAGCTCCAGAATGGAGAAAATAAATAGGTGACGCCAAGTAGAAGCTTGACCTCACACCAGGAATGTTTTTTCACCCCGAACAGAGACCTGTGTACATAAAAGTGCTTTATAAATAAATTATTAAGGGAACAAATCCGTGGGCTTGAAGGTACGAAAACACTGGATGCAGAGCTCAGGCCCAGAGGCTCAGTTTTGATGTGAGCTGCTTTGAGTGGGACGTCCGCTCAACTCGCCGGGTCCAAATGCCTCAATGAGCCTCCTGTTCGGCCCCTGGGACTCGTGGTGGGCCCGGAGCGGTGGGAGGAGCGGCAGAATCTCGCCCTATGATCTCACCGACACCCCCTTGCCCTGTATCAGCCCAGCGGGTATCTTTGAACTGCTCCGCCAAGAAGCTGTGCCGTTTCTCCAGGATCAGCCAGGAAGAAAATGAGCATTTATTTAAAAGTAAAAAAAGAGAGAGAGACTGGATGATTTTCAGCACGTCAGTAATGAAGGCTGGGAGCCTGGCGAGGGGATGATGTCACGGCACATTAGTAGTTATTGCTGGGATGAGTGACACGTGTGATTATCAGCTGCTCGTGGGGGGGGGGCAGCTTTTATCGGCGTTGCGTTGCAAGTCTGTTGCAACATCAAGCTGCACGAATGCCTGAAATTGCAAGTTTCTTTGGATTAAAAACAGCTTTTTTTATTCAGCTGAAATTTTTGTCCAAAGCAACGGTTTACCCACTTGTACAGCTGGGTAATTTTTACTGCAGTAATGCAGGGTGAGCACCTTGTTCGAGGGTTCGACAGCACCAAGTGGGATTCAAATCCTTCAAGTGCAAGATGGCAGCACTAACCGCTGCGCCCCCTAATGGCAAAGTGTGAGATAATGAATGCGGAGAAAACCCCCCCATATCTCTTTCCCCGGAGTCGCACTACTTACTGCTCCTTGTCTTCTTTGACAGGCCACTTCCTGGGGAACCACAGCGTGTTGGACATACTGCGGCAGGAGGGCTACGAGGTGGAGCACACGCCCCCAGGACAGCTGATCCCAGAGTGAGTTCTGGCCGCGCCACACCTATACCTGCCTGGTGATGCTGCACACACTAACACACGGGGGCTGACGTCACAGCGTGGGAGGTGCGCTGTGCCTTTTCCGTCACTCACGGTGTTCGGTGCGATGTTGCGTCGGGACATCTGCAAGACTTGTCTGCCGGGCGACCCCTGCGGAGGCGGAGCCTGCCGTCAACCTTGTAGGGCACACGCAGGATGAGTCTTTGGAAGCCCTGTGGCGACGGCAGAAAAACGAGGACAGTAAAGTCTAAAAACTAGGCGTAACCCATTGCCGTCACAGGCGTTTACGTTCCCGCAGCACACGAGCCATTGCGGCCGCAGCCCCTCCCCCTGTTGCGAGGGTTCGGCTCGAGCGGGGCTGCAGTCAATAGCGGTTGTGGGAACAGCTGAGCAGCAAGCCCACTGCGGTTGAGCAAAACAAATTAAGAAGGGCTGTGCAAACATTTCGCATTTACATTTATCCATTTGGCAGATGCTTTGATCCAGAACGGCCGCAGCCTTATCGCACACAAAAGTACAGGAAGGGGCTTAAGGGCAAGGTCGTTGGAGGTCACAAGCACACACAAAAATGCAGCATGAAAGCAGAGTGCAGCAGGGCTTCGTGGAATTAAACAATAAGGACCTTTGGGGCTTCTGGGCCCAAGCGCTGAGTCAGTGACCCTTTAAGCGCCACCGGGGGCCGATTCGGCTGGGTTCTGGCCACTGTGGAGATGACAGAGGCAACACTAGGCCAGCAGCAGGGTGTCCGGCCCACGTCGCTCACGGTCAGTAATAAACACCACGTCTTTACAGACAGTCAAAAGGCATATGGGAAAATACGGACATATCGCGTCAGCAGAGACCCAGTGAGAGCAGTAGATCCCGTCCATTCGGTAGCACACGCCATTCCCGACCATGATAGCGGGGGGAGTGATGTTACGTTCTATTTTCTTGTCATCATTCTGACACATTAAAACGCACAAAGCAAAACAAATAATTTGACATTTTAATTTTATCTATTTTTTAACGAGTGCAGCTTGCTTCTCTCGCTCCTCCCGCCTGCGCAGGCACCCGTTCCCGACGGAGGACGTCACGGTCGAGTCCCGCATGGCGGGACCCCGGTACTCAACCGAGGCCCCCCACAGCCAGGTCAGCGGTTCTCCGGAGCCGGAGGAGGGCCGGGACAACCTGCCCCACCTGCTGCTCCCAGACAGTCTGAGTCAGCTGGAGGAGTTCGGGCGACAGAAGCGGCCCAGGAAGCACCACCGCACCCACAACCGGCCTCGCCTCTTCAGCGACCTGTGGGTCCGCATGGAGGCCAGGTGAGACACACGGAGGATTAAGTGGACGTGCTAAATATTTCGCTGAATGACTTTCAGTACAGTCAGATCATAGAAATAAATCCTATTTCCCTCATGCTGTCATTATTAAGTCCTTTCCACCAAACACCCGGTGTTTCCAAAAACCGTTTAGAAGTGAGTTGCTCTGTTCAGATCAGAGTCCCCATCGTTGTTTTAGTTCTTCTTTTAACTGCTGTATGAAAGGCTGCCCAGACTGACAATGTCGGGTTCTTCTCCCGTTTTTGGGCAGCACCACTCCCATCCCGAATATCAGGATCACGAATGGCTACGTGACGGTGGAGCCACCTCTAACACACCAGCAGCAGCTTCAAAGGACTCTACTGAAAGCCTTGAGGCCCTCGGCCAGGCCAGCCGTACCTCAGACCCTTCCCAGCTCGGCCCTCCCTACCACTGGCCACGCCCTCCCGTGCCTCCTAGCCTGCCTGCTTCTACACATATTCCTCACCTCCTGACAAGAGAGGGAGGTCACTCGTGCAAACTGCCCTCTGCCCTTGGACTGGGGGTTGGGAGACAGCTGTCCACCCAGGAAGACCAGGGACTCACCCGACAGCCCACTGGCATTCTGGGAAACCAAAGAAACATCAGGAGAGTGTGTGCTGGCATCTCCGACTTGCCTGAGTTGCTCTCACACAGACAAACGTGGCCGTAATCAGAACAGCATATTTACCTGTCTTACCCACCACACACACAGCTGAGGCAGGAGCGGGGTATTTCTAATGGACAGAAAGTTCTGGAAGCAAACACTCGGAATTATCAGAAAATAATATAATTAATGAGTTCATATGCAAAGAGATTCTGAACTTTAAAGTGTCTACCAGCATAAAAATATTAATTATATAGAAATTAATGATATTAATTCTACTAATGACAATAACTATGAATTTAAAGCTCGTCCTAGAGGTGTAGAAGGATCCCGCAGTCGAGGTTTTTGTAAATTGTGCATTTTTGTTCATAAAGAAATATTGTGTATTTATTCTTTCTCTGAGAGTATATTTTCATGCATTTGGTGACCATGGAAAATAATAAAACGTAAATAGCGGACCTGTGTGTTTGATTCGTCGGCGTTATGTTACGCTGCCCTCTACTGGCCCAGGAGGGACGTGCACAATTTGGAGACCGGAGGAGCGGCGACGCGACACTTCGGTTCGGGGGATTACAGCTCTCTGCGGCGCCGATCCGGTTACAGCTGCGACCTCAGAGCCACACAAACGCGACAAACTTTCACTTCCACTCGGATGGAGCACAAAACACCCGGCGCCGCGATGCGCGCGGGCCTCCCCGTTTCCGGCGCGCCGACTCGTCAACGCGGAAGTCGACGCCAGCAGCGGCCGAAGCTCATTGGCTGTCCGCGTTGCGCGCCGCGTGGAGCGACGCCGGCAGGTGGCAACGGTGCCGCGCGAGACCGAGTCCCGGTGTCGCGGTTCCAACGTCTGAGAGAAAAATGACAGAATTTCGCCGAGTCTCAAAATCCCTTTTGCGCGTCCGACGGCTACAGGGCGAAACCCGTTCCAGCTCGTTCTCTTCCGCCTTCAGCTCGTTTTGAAAACATTGTAATAGTTTTTCACGACAGAACCGACATTGTTTTCCCTTCTCCAATATTTCATAGACTGTTTTTATTCTGTCTTTATTTCACATAACGAGAAAATCGGTAAAGTATCGACAAAGTAATAAACAACGCCGAAGACAAGAATAATGCTAACAACAGCGACGGTGATGATGATGATAATAATAATAATAATAATAATGATGATGATGATGATGATGATGATGAAGTCTCTGTGGAAACAGGTGTTAATGTGACACTAATAACCATCGTGGGCCGAGAGGAACCAGTCATTCGACTGATGGCGTTTCTGTCCTCCCTCCTCTTTCTTTCTTGCCGCCTTTGGACGGTTTCATTTCTAGCAAGAACACGTTTTAAGGTAAACAGCTATTTCGGCCTTTAAGCCGCGACAGGACAATGTTTGCTTTTGCTAAAATACCATTTTGCCTCGGCTGGGCTGCGGTGTCAGGCCGCCGCGGGTCCTGACTCAGGCCGCCGCTCGCTGACCCCCGGCCGGGCAAAGGAGGAGCTGCAAGCTGCATATAAATAAAAGATTACAGCGGAAAATCAATTTCTGGGCAAACTCATTATAAATGCTTCATCTTCTTAAATGATTCCCATTTTTCTTTCCTCTTCCTCCCCCCTCTGGCCCTGCTTCCTTCCCTCTGCAAGGCCCCCCCTTCTGGAACCTTCCCTTGGCGGTAATTACTTGCACAAGTCGCCTTTTATCCCTTTGATTCTCGCCGCTTCGCAAATGAAGGTTAAGTTTGTTTAACCGACCTGGATTTGCCAGTCATGTTAAAGCATAAAATGTGATGGTTCCCGTTTTCTGCTCACACCTCCAGGCCTCCTTCCCACCCCTCTTCCCTCCCGCCTGGAGACTCCAAGGTTAAGGCTCCTGAGAGGCCTACAGGAGTGGAGTGGAGACACGCAGAGCCTGGACTTGAGGGGAATGATAATGCTGTTAAGAATCACCTCTGGTGACTGAAGTGAAAAGACAACAAAACTCCGGCTGGTGTTGACCTTAGTCGGCTCTTTAGCCGCTTTCAAGAAAAGCCTGAATGGAAGCTAATTGGAGGAAATGGGGGGATTAAATTACTGCTGGGTCCTTGTAAGAGCGCAGTGATGAACGCAGCCCAGGTATTAGACTCACCTCCGACACACATTTCAAAACAGCGAGGCCAAAATGAAGCTTTGCTCTGTATACGGTTCCCCGTTGCTCCCTCACGTGCGCCGCAGGCGCCGTTTTTCATATTCGACTGTTTTTTTTTTTAAATCCTTCATCGGTTATTCATACCTTGGGACACGACGACGGTGAATCGGTTCGATCCGCGACGTTTCCGATCGTCCCGCTTTCTAACTCTCGCGTTTTCCCGGCAGATGTGATCGCTGGGGGCCACGGGGGGTCTCACGCTGAGGCCAGCGTGAGTTTCCGCGCCCCTCACCATGTCTGCGATTTGTATATCAGGACGATGGGGTGACTCTCTGCTCCTCGCGGGTCCCTCTGGTGTCACCTGTTTCCCAGCAAACCCTGGCAGGAGTTTTCAGGTAGAAACCCTTTCTTGTCTTTTTATGGCTGATATGTTCTACTGTCTGGAACTTTAAATATACCGTAAAAATGAAATAAAATGGCGGCGGGAAAGAGGTGTTTAGCAGTGTCTGCCGAGGTAGGAACAGCTGTCAACCAAAATCGTCCATCAACCCCTGACCTTTCGCTGGAGCTTTGGCTGCATCTGAGGTTGACCCCACCCCCCCGACAGACCAGAGGCCTGCGACAGCGATGAGCCGGACGATGACGGGAGGGAAAAAAGCAGCCGCGGTGCAGTCAGCAGGTGGTACTGGATGTAGAGACTCAGCTCCCCGGAGGCTCAGCACCCCGGCGTCCTGCAGCAAGGTAATTAACCCGAATTGCTTAGGTAAATATCCAGCCACCTGTGTGCAGGTCTCTGTGGACGAGGGCGTCCGCGATGAAAATGAGCGAGTGTGTGCATTCCCAAGAGGGAGGGGAGGGAGGACACCCTGGACAGAGGACTGGAAAAGACACGTGGGCACACGGAAGCAGCGGCCGACATCTTTATTGGGCTGTCGGGGGGGGGGGGGTGAAGTATGTTGAGGAAAGTCGATGTCGCCCTTTTGTTCCTTAAAACAGGTGATGGTGAAAATGTGGTTCCAGTTGGCAGAAAACTAACGGCTGGTTTCTGAAAAGTCTCCGCAGTGGCTTGTTTGTTTGGCTTACTGAAGTTAGCTGATGCGGCGATTTAAACGGATGACTAACACCTACGTGGCTCACAGCCACAGAACCTGTGCTTGACTTCTTCCGGAATGATAACTGCTCAGGTGTGACAGCAGTAGAGTTTGTACAAATTACAGCAGGTCACTGAGTTCGTCATTCATACGGGGCCCAAGTGAGGACGCAAGGAGAAGTGATTGTATTTTAAAGGGTCGAAGCGAGTGTTGAAACTGTGGAAAGAGCACAGTGGTGTTGGCCAGGAGAGTCTTCAAGCCTCCTGTAGTTTGGCAAAAACAAAGAGGTGGTTTGTCACCGCAACACATCAGGCAGCTTTTGGACCTCCGTCCTTCCACCGTGTCTTCAGCTCTGCGCCGATTTTAATGGCAGCAGCATCGAAGCAACTTCTGCAACCCTCTGGCAGCCCTGATGTTTCCCAGAACCACCTCCTAGTCAGCATGAAGCTGCAGCATTTACACTCCCAGAAGATCAGTGCACCTGATGTACTGTGACAGGTAGATCGGGAGAAGCTCTGTGATGAACTGGTGTTTCCTAACCGTTGGTATAAGAGGTGTTTTCTATGTGGCCAAAATAAGCTTCCCGGTATGAAACAGACAGCACCACCAGTCTGACCAGAAGCTGCACGCTGAGGTGACGCTCAGGGCTCCCTCGCGAGGACAAGCTGGAAATACATCGATCTTTTGGACCTTTTTTTTTTTTTTTTTGCACTTTCGTAAAGGTTGTGTCTGAAAGTTGCAAGTTACGTGGCGCAGGACAGGAGTTGGACTGAAGCACCGCGTACATGTTTGCTTGAAACATGCCCTGTCGTAATGAAACGGTCCTTTTCTAGTCTGAATCGCGGGGCGGGAGGAACAGGGAGCGCGGCCACACATTCGCGAAAAAGCGAAGGTAAAAGAGTCACGTTTCACAGGTTTTTGTGACGTTTCAGAGCTTTATTATTTGGGACAAGGGGCACTTCAGAGGCGGAATGGGTTCTCTTTGATATCGACAGCAGCTCGAGAGAGAGAGTGCCCTCAAAAACAGACGGCAGTAAATTTATTCTTTGGGGAGGGGGAGAAAAAAATGAGCTGTGTGTGACTGTGACCACAGCGGTCGGCCACTTTGATGGTCCCCCGGTGTCACTCTACACACTAATGAAATATGGTAATCGCACACACATGAAGGCCTTTCCGCCCAGCCAGGGCAGAAGGAGAAAAAACAAATATGACTTTGTCCTCAGACACCTTGCATGATTAACTCTCATCTTCATAAACATATATCTGATTCTCTCACCGAATACAAAGACACGAACTGTCGTTTAACGGAAACCGAAAGGATTTTTCAGCGAGAGAGCAGCCGCCCGCCGCCATTGCTGAGCTAAGAGAGGAAAAATAGAACCCAGGCGAAGCTCTTGCCCTGTTGTCCATGTCACCCTTCCTTGGAAGTGCTCAGCTGCTCCTAAAATTCATTCTGCTTTGTTATGCCTTCACTCGGCTTCAGATACGTGTTATAGCTTACGCAAGACGACACGCCGGCGTCGTGTCGGGTGGAAGAGACGTTATGATGCTCGGACGTGAGCGGCCTGGTGGGATGAGGTTGAACGCGCGTGAAGAAGAGGCAGTGAGGAGGAGGTCGCGGGAGACAGGGAAAGATGGCGGCTTGTCTGTTTGACCGTCGCTGTTTGTTTAGAGTCAGACTGCCAATCCGGGCAGCCGACCGGTCTTCCTGCCCACCTCTCCGGGGATGGAGCTCGAGGTCAGGGAGAAGGTGGAGGTCAAATGGGCTGGACTCAGCCTTCCTCAAACACTGTTAATGAGACAGTGCGCTGGGGGCCCTGTGGCTCCGGGGCTGGTATGTGTCTGCTTTGCTAACTGGGGCTAAATGCTGGAAGGACAAACACACAGCAGGCTCATGCATACACACACACACACACGCGCGCGTGCACACGCGCACACACACACACACACACACACACACGCACACGTGTACACTTTCAGGTCAGGCTGAACCAGAACTGAATAAAGTGATGAAGAGAATTAGCAAATTACCAGTGTTTTATTTCGGCACAATGGCAAAAGAAGCTTAATTGCTAAATTGGTACAAAAAGTTGCAGGTAAGTTGCAAATGATTTTTGGGAACATCGAGGCTGTGGAACAAAAAACAGGAAATAATGTTTTTTAAAAAGACTTTTTATTTCAGCAGCGTGATGAATGTGCTATGAAGAAAATATCGTTCACAACGCATCCCATTCTGCTTTTCACAGTCGCCATCAGCGTCGGGATCTGAAGACATTTTCGGCAGCGGCGGGTTGAAGCCACGACGTGAAAATAGAATCTCACCTTCCTCACCTTTTCGTCCCCCAAGAGTTGAGCTCCAGACACATCAGCGCTTGAGGATGAGGTGCGTGGACCCGGCTGAGAGACAGATGGGATATCAGTGCAGATGTTTAATGCCAAGGTGACATATTCCTTCAGTTCCCGCCTGACGGCTCCATTACGCCAACTTGTTTTATCACCCAGCTTCAGGTGTATCCAGGTAACTCCAAGGCCAGCCTGCACTTAAAACCCAACAGTCAAGGTAACAGGTAATTGCAAAAGCTGTCTCGTAAAACGGCCTGTTTGCCCAGACTCGGACAACACCCCCGACCCTCGCGCCACTTTTTTATTCCTGCTCATCAGATGTAAGAGGCCACAGTAAAAAAGAGGAGGAACATGACCGGGGGGGGGGTGGGTCTCTAATGGAGTTTCACAGCAATGAGTTTCCTTCATTTCTGCTTTCAAAATGTGCCTCAGTTTTCCGGTCAGAGTTTCAGTACTCGGTGCAGCGCACTTTCCATCAGCATGTGGANGAACATGACCGGGGGGGGGGGTGGGTCTCTAATGGAGTTTCACAGCAATGAGTTTCCTTCATTTCTGCTTTCAAAATGTGCCTCAGTTTTCCGGTCAGAGTTTCAGTACTCGGTGCAGCGCACTTTCCATCAGCATGTGGACTTTTGTTAGCAGTGGGAAACCTATTATCAGGAATGAGATTCAAAGAGCGGAACCGGGGGGGGGGGGTGTTTTTACTGCGGAGTGATTTCAGCTACAGGTTCTCCTGTCCTTCTGACTATGGGAGTTCTCCACCCGCCCCCTGTCTGTCCCACCACCTGCCCCACGCCCCCTTATTCCGGGTGTCTGACTGCCAGTGCTGCCAGCGCTGTGTTCCCGGCGATAAGGGCAGCGCGAGAAATGAAGCGGTAATCGCCATAAAAAAAGTTTAATGCGGTCAAAGGTTGGTGTGTTTGGCGGTAATGACCGGTGGCCGGGCGCTGAGCAAACACACGGCAGGGAAGCAGCACTCAAGGTGAATCCCTGACAGAGAAGGACAGGCGGGGATTAATCCAGCTGCGGCACGTGTGTGTGTGTGTGTGTGTGTGTGTGGAGTGACACCAAGGGGAACACACTGGGTTGTGCAGGGGGGGTTGCAAAAATGGAGGAAGGCCAACACCTGTAGCGGGACAGGTGCAGTTCTGCACACATTCATGCAGTTTGAAACACAAAGAGAGACAGAGTACAGCTCACACACACACACACACACACGCTTGCTCGCTCGCGGCTCCCTGTTTACTGGCGTATGCTTCCCCACTCTTTCTCACCTTCACCACTCTCTTGTTTGTTTCCATCTGTAAACAAACAACACAAGCAAAATAGCGGCCATTGACATCAATAACTTGCTTTTTGCCGGTTCCCTCTCATTGTTGTCGCGTGATTCCGCTCCGCCTCGGGCCGCATTACGGATTCAGCGCGCCGCTCGTGCCCTGATTGAAGAGACGCGCTGATTTCTCCGGCTTTCTCCCGAATGGAGGGTGCTATAGCAAATAGCCCAATGGGTCTGTTTAGATAACACTGACCTCTCTCCCGCTGTCACAGCACTACTGTAAGTGAGCAGTTTTATGGGACTCTGCAGTCCCTGAGTGGAAGTCAAAAAAGAAAAAGAGGAAAATTGATCAATTCAGAATGTAAAAAAAAAAAACTGTGGCCTTATTGTGCCTCCCACCTGCCTCTCTGTGTGTAAAAGTGTTAGTAATCACGCTAAATTGTGGGGAACACAAGAGCATCTGTGCTGATCTGCATTGTACAAACACGGTTGCCTCGGCAACGTACTGTATACATTTCCAGAAAGCTCCGCATTCCCCCCGAAGCAGCCAATTGAGTCTTTGTTTTATTTCATATTAAGGGTTTCTTGAACCGCGTTTGCTGAGCGGCGGCACGTCCCCTCGCTGCATCTTCCCCCCTGCGCCAGCCACCGAGGGGGGGGGGGTGGACGGCCAAACCGGGCGCAGATACTGCGGTGTTTGCATTTTACACATATTCATTTGCCAGATGCTTTTCTCCACAGTGATTCACAAAGAATATGGTGAAGCATTTTTCCTAAGTCACTCATAACGCCAGATGTACTGCAGTGTACCACACACACACACACACACACACGGACACCGGGACACCTGGCGCCACACAGGGTCAATAATAACCTTCATCAATGACCACTGGAGGACAACATCAGAAACCAACTCCAGATGACCATAAAGTGTGGTTCATACCAAGGAGATGCACCATCTCCACTGCCCTCCTGCACAGGCCTGGACCCCTCAGCCTGAGTGGAGAGCAGAGTCGCCCTCAGCTGCATGTGGATGACATCAAGCTGTCTGCCAAGTGACAGAGTGGCGTTGATTTCCTGATCCACCTGACCAGGTTCTACAGTGAGGATGATGGGTTGGCCTTCAGACTAGAGATGGTAGTAAAGAGGGAAGGTGATGAGGAAAGACACAGGTAGCACAACCTCAAGAACCTGGACATCCCTCAATCACACAGGAACCATGAGGGTGAGACCAGGCAGACAGCAACATCCAAATGCCTCCAAGATGGGTCCTGAAGAGACAGCCAAATGGGAAGAACAAGACCAGAGCTATCAACACCTAAGTTCTGCTGGTCATCAGATACCCAGCTGCTGTAGAAAGTTGGCCAAGAGAGGAAGCGGAAGCTGCCGATGTCGAGATGACAGAACTCCTTAGGATCCTTCCAGAACCCAATACCCAGAGTCTGCGCACCTGCCGGGCGGAAGGCGAAGGGTCCTGAAAAGTCTCGTGACTGCAGTCCTGAATGAGATACAGAACATTCACGAGCGCATCCGAGCAATGTCCCCTAAAGGTGAGCTGCTAGGGGAAAGGCTGAAGCAGACAGTGACAGAACTTTCAGGAAGAAGGAATATGAGAAGCTGAAGAAACATGAGGGATGGAGAGAAGAAGTGGAGAGAATGTGGAAGGTGAAAACCAAGGTGGTCCCACTGGTGATAGGAGCACTTGGGGCTGTTAGCGCTAAGCACCGTCAGATCCCAGGTACGACATCATCATCTCGTCCAGAAGATACTGCACCCAAACTCTCGGGCCTCTGGCGGGAGGAACGTTACCCCCCGCAGGGGAAAAGGGGATCTTGATGGATGATCAGTGCTGTTCTACACGGACTGAGCGCTGAGTGCGCGAAGCGCCTCTCCTGCAAACTGGTCCAAATTTGCCCCGGAACCTGGCGGGCGTGGCGCGCGGACAGGGCGGGGGGCGGTTCCCCCTGCTGAGGAGCCGCGGGGGGGCTGCGCTGAGATAATGTTGTTGTTTTATAATTAACGCGCGCGAGGCTCCGGTGCGGAGGAGGGAAGGGGGGCACTTTCCCGGCGAAAACCGCTGAAGTCAGCCGCTCCGAACCCCCGCCTCTTCAGCGCATCGCCCCGTGTTGCCCCTAAACGTCGTAGCCTGAAATATTTAAAGCAGCGAGAAAAAAGTAATGACCCCCCCCCCCCCCGCTCACAACAGCTGCTTCTCAGTCTCGGAACCGGTCCAGAGGTTCCCTCGATCTGACTGACTGTAATGATTCTATTATTACTGCAGTTGATATAATATGTATTAATATTTTCGTGAATAGTTCCTCTGCTGCAAGTTATACCTTTACTAAATAGAGGAAAAATAATAGTGTATTTGAGAAGTGAATTTATTAGTTAGTGAGGTCGCGATGTTGTCACTTTGATCGTGATAAAACCTGTCGGCAGCAGCGCGCCTGCAAAACCGCATAGAGCCACTAGGAGGAGATAGAGATCGCAGGTTCTCCAGTGTTCCGTGTTCAATAATAATAATAATAATAACAACAATAATTTAGTTTTAGAAAGTCTGATATTCGGTAAACTAATTTTTGAATCATTGTAATTCACGTGACTGATTTTGTAAATAGATATATATTTAAACTAAAACGCGATACTAAAAATGTTGCATTTTGTTGAGATTTTTAACCAGCGTTGCGATCCGCGGAAATACGTCTTATTTGTTGAAACGGGGCGGCACCGGTGCCGTCGCTCTGCAGAAACGGGTTCCGAATTAAACGCGGGGGGGGATGAGTGACGTGACCGTCTGTGCGCGTTACTATATTTCAACCGTGCGGATAAAAAAACATTTTCGAAAAGCTGCATCTCGAGAATCGCACGCGTGTTTTTGTGCCAGTAGAAGACGCGGATCTCGGAACATCTGTATCAGCACCGCCGCTGGAATATGAGCAAAAACAACAGAAAGAAAAATGTGCAATATTTTTAAAAGTGCTTTGTGGCGTGGGGGGGGGGCGAGGAGCGATTAAAGGCCCCCAACACACTCACGCGGTTTATCCCAGAGCCGCGGAGCAGCGCCGATGGGCCGCATTGTCCCCCCGGTCACCTCACACCGTCCAGCGCTCAATGGCATGCAAATCCGCGGGTCCACAGGGGTCGGTGTCGCTAATCCATTGATTTGAGATGAATACAGTGACTACTTTCAGGCCCTTCACAGTTATTAAGACTAATAGAAAAAAAACATAAAATAAAGAGAAAGAAGCGGGCGTCGCAGAAAAGCCGCCTCCTCTGAAGGCCTCTCTCACAGTTTGCCTTTCAATTTGCATTCCTTTGTCCGGCGTCTTGTAATCCCCCCCTCGGTATGCCAAGAAACACACAACAGATTTATTGTCCCCGTCAACAAATCGTTTAGGTCATCCCAAAGCCATTACTGCGGAGCGCGGGCAGAGCCCCCCACCCACACACCCCTCATCACACGAACCAGTGCCTTCAAAACACTGGCGGGGGGGGGGGCTTTGTTCGGGGGCGCTATTCACACCGACACACCGCTACGGACTCCACACTTTCCCAACGCGCCTTGGCTGGGGGGCAGGGGGGGTATTCTCACCCTCAAAGCTCAGAAAAGCCTGTCTATTAGCAGCACGCACACACACACACACACACACACACACACACACATACTCACACGCACACACACACACACACGCGCACAAGCACACACACATACTCACACGCGCACACACACACAAGCACACACACACACATACTCACTCACACACACATACTCACACGCGCACACACACACACATACTCACTCACACACACATACTCACACGCACACACACACGCACACACATACTCACACACACTCACACACATACTCACACACACACGCGCACAAGCACACACACACACACATACTCACTCACACGCACACACACATACTCACACACACACTCACACACACTCACACGCACACACACATACTCACTCACACATACTTACACACACATACTCACACGTGCACACACGCACACACACATACTCACTCACACGTGCACACACATACTCGCACACACACACTCACACACATACTCACTCACACGTGCACACACACACACATATACTCGGAGACACACTCACACGCACACGCACACTCACTCACACGCACACGCACACACACATACACATACTCACTCACGCGTGCACACACACACACATACTCACGCGCGCACACACACACACAGTCACTCACACGTGCACACACACACACATACTCACACGTGCACACACACACACATATACTCGCAGACACACACTCACACGCACACACACACACATACTCGCTCACACACACACATACTCACTCACGCACACACACACACACACTCACACACACACACACACACACACAGAAGTAAACGGTTGTCCAGTAAGTCCGAGATGGTTATTTATGTGAACATACAGACTCTTCCTCCACACAGTAAAACTAACAGAACGGAAGGCCGAACCGGAGTTAAACTCTTATTCACTCGTCGTTTTCTTAAGATTAAATTACTTGGGCGGCACTTGAAATAAGAAGTTTCCGCGCGCGCAGCGACGCGTCACGCGGCCGCTCGGCGGAACCTTGGTTGTCATGGAAACAGGACGGCGTCCCCCCTCCTCCCGCACTCACTTCGCCCGCGGGTTAGCGACGTGACGTTCAATGTTTCCGTCGAACCGTGTAAATCTGCACACGTCATAACTCAGGTCGCCCGTGAGCAGCAGGTGAGCCGTTCCAGGTAAAACTGCCCAGCTGTATAAACGGGCAAATATTTGTGAGGCGCTTCGGAGAAAAACGTAAACTGAGCAAATAAATTTACTGACAGCAGTTAAGCACGTGGTAACAACTGGAACCCGAGAAGGTGGCGGTGTCGCGCGTGTCGGAGCTAAAACGTTAGCAGTAGTTTTCACAGGAATGACGCAGACTGCACCTCGTGAGGACACGCCCCCCTCCCGCCCCCGCTGTGTCTGCAGTGTGTGAGTGTGTGTGTGTGTGTATAAGTCAGTGTGTGTGTGTAAGTGTGAGTGAGTATGTGTGTGAGCGTGAGTGAGTGTGTGTGTGTGTGTGTGTGTGTGAGTGAGTGAGTGAGTGAGTATGTGTGTGTGTGTGAGTGTGTGTGAGTGAGTGAGTATGTGTGTGTGTGTGTGAGTGAGTGAGTATGTGTGTGAGTGAGTGAGTGTGTGTGTGTGTGTGAGTGAGTATGTGTGTGAGTGAGTGAGTGAGTGTGTGTGAGTGAGTGAGTATGTGTGTGTGTGTGAGTGAGTATGTGTGTGAGTGAGTGAGTGTGTGAGTGAGTGAGTGAGTGAGTGAGTGAGTGTGTGTGTGTGT
>UFQX01001347.1:0-55098 GCA_900497675.1 Arapaima gigas | reverse complement strand
GTGAGTGAGTGAGTGAGTTGAATGGGTGAGTGAGTGTGAGTGAGTGAGTGAGTGAGTGTGTGTGTGTGAGTGTGTGTGAGTGAGTGAGTGTGTGAGTGAGTGAGTGTGTGTGTGTGAGTGTGTGTGTGAGTGAGTGAGTGAGTGTGTGTGTGTGTGAGTGAGTGAGTGAGTGTGTGTGTGAGTGAGTGAGTGAGTTGAATGAGTGAGTGAGTGAGTGTGTGAGTGAGTGAGTGTGTGTGTGTGTGTGTGTGTGAGTGAGTGAGTGTGTGTGAGTGAGTGAGTGTGTGTTTGTGTGTGTGTGTGAGTGTGTGTGAGTGAGTGTGTGAGTGTGTGTGAGTGAGTGAGTGTGTGTGTGTGCATGTGAGTGAGTTGAATGAGTGAGTGAGTGTGTGTGAGTGTGTGTGTGAGTCAGTGTGTATGACACTCAGACACTTCCTGGTTTGGAGCTGATCGCCCAGGTGCCGCCAACAACTCGCTGCCACTTTGACACATGGCTGTGTTTTGCCTGTCAAAGTCCCGTTTTGAATTAAAAGGAGGTCCAGGACGAGGGGGTGGACTCCCATGAGTCCACGTACACACACACACACACACACACACACACACGCGCGCGCGCTCGCAGACTCACCAGACTCACGCGCACACCGAGGAGCTGAGGAAGAGCGCAGCTCGAGGGGACCGATTTTTTACCTACCGCTGGTGCTGGAGGTGACCTGCAGGACACCCGAGTGTCACGTCTCTGTCACCCCCTGCGTGTGTGTGTCCCTCGAGGAGCCGCGATGTCCGACTCGGTGTCCAGCTTCCTGCACATCGGGGACATCGTGTCCCTGTACGCGGAGGGCTCCGTCAACGGCTTCATGAGCACCCTCGGGTGAGTGTGTGTGTGTGTGTGAGTGTGTGTGTGTGTGAGTGTATGTGAGAGTGTGAGTGTGTGTGTGTGAGTGCGTGTCCGTGCGCGCGCATGTGTCTTCACTCGGAAGCAGCTGTAAGTGTACTTCGTGTGTTTTTCTCCGTGGGAGAAGCGCCCCCTCTTCGCCGCTTCGCTCAGTGTTTCTCCTCCGATCTGTTCGCTCATCGATCCGTCAGTCGGTAAAATCCGCTAAAACTTCCCACTCGCGTGTCCAGTGTGTGGAACGATTAGCATCAGCACCCGCAGCAGGTGGACCACTCTGGTCACCTTCGTCTTCAGCTCTTCACCACCTTCATCTTCTGGTCACTATCAGCTCACTCCAACAACCTTCTCCAGTTCCTTCAGAGGTTCTTCTCCTCACAGTGCCAGGCAGTGGATGGAAACATCTGACATGCTGGACCACAGCGCAGCACCACTTTCTGCACTGATGCATCTTCAGCTGCTTCACAACCTGTGTAGCGTTGCAGCTCTGCTGTTTTGTACACGCTGTTTTACTGTGTAACTGGTGTGTGTGTGTGTTTGTAGGAGGTGTGCAAGATGGTGACAATGATGAGACACCCCACGTGTTTGGACCCGGTACGTTTGGTTCTCACAGTGTGTATTCTGTGTTTGTTTGGGGTTTGGATGTGGGCACCGCCTTGCTGGCCAGGCGGAGCTGGCAGGTGGATTTTCTCCAGAAGGTCCGTCTGTGGAGAACGCTGGTACTCCCCGGGCCTGGAGCAGGAAGCGGCACACGTGTGTGCTGTGGAGATTGTGTGTGCGGGGGAGGGGGCAAAGGGTTTCCTCAGCTTCCTGTGGTTTCCATCGGGAAGCGGGAGGCTGGGGGGCATGAAGACGATGCCCAGCCGCCACGTGTCGGCCCATCAGCCGCCCAGCAATAAATGCACCTCTTAAGGCACCTTCTGAACGTGCCACATCGCTGGGTGTCGGTTCAAGCCGCTCTGACTTGGATCCAGCTTGATGGATTCGTGCAGCAGATTTGGCTCCACAGGCAAACGTGTGTGAGCTCAGCAACAAAATATGAGCACAGCATGACAGTAATGTGAGATGACGTGCGTGAGGAATAAGAGCAATTTAAGCAAATTTAGCAGCAATATTGTGAAAGAACATGAGCAGCTATGTACTGGGTCAAAGCCCCTTACTGTGTAACCCTGTATGGTGGCGTTAGGTCTCTGCCCAAACACTCGTTCCCAGAGCCCTGGTGTCGCCCTCACATTGCTCACAGCTGTCTGTCTGTTGCTCCACCCACTGATTTGCTTGGGGCTGAGTGTTACTCCGACAGCAGCCTTTCCCCTCCGACTGCAGGCGGCAAACAGGAACAGAGCTGAGAACCTTCAGAGTGTTGATATTTGACCGCCCAGCAGCCACAGATGGAGGAGCCTGGTGCTCTTGCTGGATGTAGGGAGTGATGAGGTCCTGCTGGTATCGGGGTTCAGATCTGCTGATGGGCTTGATCGTAACAAGAGCGTTGAATGTGGTACAGGAGCTACGGGGAGTCAATGGAGAGATGAGGGGTGGAGATACATGGGGATGATTTGCCAGGTCAGGCCCAAGTCCTACCGTGGTATTCTGGATGAGCTGAAGAGGCTCTGCGGAGGCCAGAAGACAGACAGGAAGGACTTGCAGTGGTCACCATGGTCTGAACCAGAAGCTCTGCACAGCGAGATGAGAGCAGATCCTGCAGATGTTCTACAGATGTTATACAGGACATATCTGGAGGACCAGGTTATGGCCACAATGTGCTGAGACTCGAGCTCATTCTTATTCTCAGGTTGTTGAGCAATGAAGGGGACAACAGAAGCAAATTGTCCATTTTGACAGTTTGGACGGGTGGATGGTGAATGTATGGTACAACATATGTTCAAGTGCTGTACCCAGCAGAAAGAAGGCCTGAAACCATTTTGGTCAGAAAGATCTCCTGCTGGTCTGAAGCGTCAGAAACAGTGAAACCCTTTCAGAACAACTACCCCACTAAAGCTTTATCAGAGTTTAACCACGAGAAAACAATTGTCCATAAATGGCTTATCTGTCATGCAAATCTCCTGAACCTAACATAGAGGAGCACTGAGCTGCCACCTGCCAAGGGGACCGAACCCAAACTGTTATCATTTTCCCCTGTAGTGAAAGGTTTGCAGGGTTCGCAGAGCTCACTGAGAGAAGGTGCTTCTGGAGGACAGAACCTTTCATCCACAACATGCAAACCAATACTGGACACATGATCCAATACAAACCTGCCTACATAGCTGGTGACCCCAGAGCTGGAGCTCCTACAGCCTCCTGAAGAGAGAAACCCACGTGTCACAGACACACAAAGAGCTTCTTACAGAAACTTCCGCCTGAACCCCCCACTGCTGAATTCTTAGAACTGGAGGTTTTCTTGGCGTTTAATGTGGGAAGAAGCGAGAGCGAAACCCTCCATATCACACCCCCCCCCCAGAGAGGGACATGATGGAGAGCTGCTTCCAGTAAAGGAGTTGCTTGTTTCAGTGGCGCTCAGGGCCTCGGGGCTCCAGCCTGGCTGGTACGAGAAGGGCAGAGGGGCTGCGTGTCACCTGGGTCTGGAGGTACGAGGGGAAACTACAGCTCCCATCATGCACCTGCCACAAACACGTGTGCAGCATGGGCCAATGGGAAAGCTGAAGGTCGACTTTGTCTTATTGCTGCTGTGGTATCTTTATTGCCATTTACGGGTCTTTGAATAAACAGCATATTTGGTATTTTTGCATAATCATGCAGAGGTCGAGTGTTTTGGCCCTTTCAGGAGATCCAGCGTTTATTTTCCTGCTGCTCAGTGGCGCCCCCTGTGTTCACATGTGTCTCCTGCACTTGCGCCTCCTGTTGCTGCCAAACGCCAGTCTCTGTCACCTTTCCATCTGTTCTTCTCGGAATTCTGTTCCAGCCCCGCCAGCTGTCCAGGGCCCCCCGCGGCCACGGCTCCCTCCTTCTGCAACCTTCACCTCCTTGCGCTGAGGAATGCAGCATCACGCTGGCTGGTACTGCTGGCCACTGTCTCCGCCCTCCCTGCTTATTTGCATACAGCAGGGACAGGGGATGGGGACAGGGGCTGGACGTCACGAGGAACTGATCTGTGCATCGTAATCGTCGCTTTGCTCTCAAAGCGGCCGACTGCACCTGAGCTCATTTAGTTTTTAGATGAGATCATTTCCAGTCCAGCTGAAATTTTAAGTCACAATAATGTGAACAAACCTTTTTTTGTGAGTCATCCAGTGTGTCCACAGGAGCTGGAGTCAAACTTGGTTTTCTTATCATTTAAATCGCATGCAAATGACATTTGTGTCCCTGCAGGATCACAAAGGTTTCAGTTGTACTTGTTTCTCTACAGAACATCTGGCTACAGGTTGTGCAACAGAATAACCCCAGTCATGGGGTCCAGACTCTGTGTGGAGGGGCTGACTGGGGTCTGCCTCCTTACTCTTGACCCTGTTTCTCCCTTAGGCTGGTTGATGACCGCTGTGTGGTGGAACCGGCCGCTGGAGACCTGGACAACCCTCCAAAGAAGTTCAGAGGTCAGCTTTTCCTGCGCACGTGCGTGCGTGCGTGCGTGTGTGCATGCGTGCATGCGTGCGTGTGTGCGTGTGTGCGTGTGTGCGTGTGTGCGTGTGTGTGTGTGTGTGTGTGTGTGTGTGTGTGTGTGTGTGTGCAGCTGTCCTTTGTCATTAACTCGTCCTCAGTCCACTGGCTTTTTGTCTTTAATAAGCTGGTTGTTAGTATGGCCTCGGTGGACAGTCGCCGTTGCCGAGCATCTGGGGAAGAGGACTGGAGTGAACAGAGGACAGAGACCCTAAATAAAGGGCGTAGAGGAGAGCGTCAGAACAACGCCACTTGTATTTACTGTAATTACTGCTGAGGTCAAATCACTCGCTGGTGTTTGTGTTTGTGATGCTGAGGGTCAGGGATTTACAGCAATACAAGCAACTCTGCTTATGGGATGAATCAGCCAAAAACCAGCACCGAGTTTGTGGACAGTTTTCAGTTTTATTTTTAGCAATTTTAACATTAATGTAGCTCAAAATTTTCAAAAGTGTTTTGATGACATAGCTATAGCTGTCACTTTTACAGATCATGACCTGTAAATAAATGGAAAGATGTGTGTCTTTCCAGTCCCATTTGTGTGCAGCATACACTGCAAATCACTGGCGTTTGGAGGGGTGGATTTCAGCTCTGAAGCCACTGTGAGCTGTTATGCTCCTTGGGATGTTAGCCAGCAGCCCAGAGTTGCTCCTCCAGGTCTTTACAGCTCTGCCATTCCTCTCCAGACTGCTTGTTCAAGGTCTGCCCCATGAACCGCTACTCCGCGCAGAAGCAGTTCTGGAAGGCCAAGCAAGCAAAGCACGAGAAGGACAAGATTGCAGATGTGGTGCTGCTGCAGAAACTCCAGGTGAGAATTTGAGGTCAGGCTCGGGTCACACGGTCACGGTCCCTCATAAGAAAGAAGGGCTGCATCCTCCCCAAGCGCAGAGTGAGCATGTGCCTGCAGGAGGGACACACGATGATGCTTTAACAGGAGGATGACCTTCTTCACGGGCCAGCCCAAAGACAGCGTCTTACACACAGAGCTTCATTCACACACATTCGTTCTTCTGCTTCCTGCACCATGTGAGAGGAGCTGTGTGGGTAACAGCACAAGTATGAGACAAACTGATTAAAAAATGGTCGGTCAGCCTCAGTTGTCCTGAAAAGCACTCGGTGAAGGTCTCACTAGACCTAGAAGAGGAGATGTTGAAGCACATTGTCTCATGGTGAGGACGCTGACATCCTGGTGTCTCTGTGTTTGTGTTGTGCAGCATGCTGCCAACCTGGAGCAGAAGCAGAATGAGACCGAGAACAAGAAGGTCCATGGAGACGTAGTGAAGTATGGCAGTGTCATCCAGGTAGGTGTGTACTTGACTTTGAGCACTTCAGGCAGCAGCTCCGACCACAACACCACCTACTGCCATAAACTCTCCTGTGGTGGCTGAATTCACACACGGTAAACCGTACATAGACAAACACCTGAGAAAAACCACCAGACCCAAACACGAGTCGGCTGAGCCCTGAATCATCTCTCTGCTGAGCCAGAAGCAGTAATGAGTTTGCCTCAAGCTTCTGGGACTCGAGGGCCAGTTTAAAGTCAGTGCCCTATGTTGGCATTTTTTCTTTAGAACAATTTGTTAT
Source organism: Arapaima gigas (assembly GCA_900497675.1). Taxonomy (NCBI): domain Eukaryota; kingdom Metazoa; phylum Chordata; class Actinopteri; order Osteoglossiformes; family Osteoglossidae; genus Arapaima; species Arapaima gigas. The sequence goes on along the minus strand of UFQX01001347.1, from coordinate 49,016 downwards.
TAGTTGAGGACAAATCATCACTGTGTAGAAAGTTGAAAGGGAGGGAAGCGGGAAGCCGATGTTGCTGCCCAGCTGATGGACAGTCATGGCTGGTCGGTCACTCTCTAATTGACCTTGATCCTCAACCAGCCATGGGCAAGTTAGTATGTTGCTGGATGCCCGTTCTCCAGATTAAGCTGGGTGTGGATGCTCTCTGTGAACCAGTGGAAGGTAAGGAGATCTAGCAGCAGAACCACAGCTGGGCCAAATGGGTTCAACTAGATCCCAAATCCAGCAGCACAGCCCTGCAACTCAAGTTTTGTTTCTGGGAGAGAATGATTTAGATCCAAATTTCTCTGTGCTCATAATTAAATCTGTGCTTCAGTGACAAAATAATTTATTTGCTTGTTTGACGCAATTATAAAAATTTGTGCCAATTAAGAGTTTCCTCTGGCTATTGGACATGTGAAACCAGCCATTACCTGCCTGTCTTGTTCTTGCTTAAGCATTAGGTCAACGTGACTTTGGTAGCACTGCAGTCCACATCTCTTAGCTTTAAACTGCATGGTCATTTGAGGTGGATGATGGCAGAATCCCTCCTTAATTCAACAGACATCACCTGTCAATATTTGCTCTCCAACTTTATCAGAAAACAAACAGCAAGGCTGCACCACATGGGGTGATTCTGAGGAGGTGAAAAAAATCATCTCCTTCTTATCTGAGAAGAACCTCAGGTGTGGTGGCAGCGGTGGGCATAGAGCTCCATAAGGTTCTGGAAAAGTTGCAGGGACTTCAGAGGCGATGGAGGTATTTATTAGACCTTCAGACCATCTTCTGACATGGTGTCCTTGTGAGCTTGATGTGCTGCAAGCCTGTTGACATACATGATACATGTTGGTTAACCCCATGTCGTGGAGCCGTTAAGTGCTTTTGAGTTGATGTCAACTGTTGGTGACCTCATATATACGGTAGAGTTCCTCCAGAAAGTTCTGTCCTCCACTTGGGTCCTTTGTGTTGAAAGTAGTGTGTCCATTGTGCCTGTGATTGAGTCCATCCACCTGGTTTCTGCTTGTCCTCTTCTTCTTTTTCAAGAAAATCACGTTTCTTGTGACATGTCCAACATAAGAGAACCTCAGGCTCATCATTTTTGCTTCTAGCGAGAGATCGGGTTTTATTTGGCCCATGATCCATTGCTTGTTCTCCTGGCTCTCCATGGCGTCCTTGAACATGTCCAGGAACATCATTTAAAGGAATTCATGTTTTCACTGTCCTGCTTTTTCAGTGTCCAGTTTTCACATCATGTGTCCTTTGGTGTCTTCATGATGTCCTCTGGTGTCTTCACGGTGTCCTCAGGGTATCCAGTGATGTCCTCACAGTATCCTCTGATGTCCTCTGATGACCTCATGTGTCCTCTGTTGTCCTCATGGAGTTCTCTGTTATCCTCATGTGTCCTCTGGTGTTCCCTGCTTTCCTTGGGTGTCCTCAGGTGTCCTCATGGTGTGGTCACAGCATTGTCTAGCTTTACTCACTGTGTAATATTTGGGTGATGGCAGCTCTTGCACATGAAGAGCAACAAGTACCTGACGGTGAACAAGCGGCTGCCAGCCCTGCTGGAGAAGAACGCCATGAGGGTGACGCTGGACGGCACCGGGAACGAGGGCTCCTGGCTCTTCATCCAGCCCTTCTGGAAGCTACGTGCCAATGGGGACAACGTAAGACGCGCACACATACACACCCACCTTGACCGCGTCTCAGTGTCGGCCTCTCATCCTGGGTGTTGTTCCCCTGCAGGTGGTGGTTGGTGACAAGGTCATCCTCAACCCGGTGAACGCAGGCCAGCCGCTGCACGCCAGTAACTATGAGCTGTTGGACCACGCAGGCTGCAGGGAGGTGAGATGCGTTTCACTCCAACATTTACCTACAACAAGAGCGCATCACCAGCAAAGGAAGAGCATTAGACTCAGACTCGGTACAGTGATGAGAGCCCAGCTTGTGTGGTTGATGGCTCCATGTTGCTGGTTCACATCACATCTCAAGTGTGATTCAAACAGCAAATGCACAGATGATCACAGCAGATGGTGACGTCATTGATGCAGCCGTTAGAAGGTCAGGAGAGAAACGGGGGGTTGGTTTGGGAGGGAGTCAGCAGCTCTGAGGGATGCAGGGAGCTCCTCCCACCACATTGCAGACAGAACTGAGAACAGGATCTGCAGCCCATCTGTTGGCATGTTTGTTTCACATGGTGCATAAGTCCTGTGTGAGGTCATGTAGATCTCAAAGCAATAATAATACAGGTGCGACCCAGCCAGGATTTCGAGATTAACTTCCTCAGTTTACGGAGCTGCCTTCTCGCAGCTGTGGCTTTTGGTTGAACTGTGAACTCTAGTTCATCTCCATTTTAATTTGTTCATCGGCAAAATTCACTGGACCAGAGCAGCTTCTCCCAGTAATGTAAACAGAGTGTGATCCATCCTGAGGCGTGTTTGGTGTGTGCAGCTACTCCCCACAGTGTCAACTCTCCCCTGTTGTGCAAACTCTAGTCTCTTCATTTTGATTCCTAGGGAGAAGGTGTGTGTTCACGGCTTCCTTGTGTGTGTGTGTGTGTGTGTGTGTGTGTGTGTGTGTGTGTGTGTGTGTGTGAGCACTGCTGGACGTGGTGGTGAAAAAAAAGAACGTGAGCAAATAAGTAATAGTCATAAAAAAGAATTCAGGGAACCTGCTGGAAATGAGCTCCACTGATACAGCTGAATATCACGTTGCTTCAAAATAACCTCCATTCCGTCATTTGAGACTGCAGGGTAAAAATGATAATAATGTTTAAATATGAAAAACCTTACAAGGAAAATGTCCCTTGGGGACAGTTAGTTCCTGCTTGGAAACATGTCAAACAAGTTTGGGCAGAAGGAAACCTTCACCGTGGAGATGAAGGACATGGAAATTTGCTCCATCTGTCCACTATTAGTAGCCGCTTGTCCCATGATGGCCCCCTGTGGAGCTGAGAAAGCTGTTCTGCGCACCACCGCATCCCAGAAACACGTCCTGTGTCCTGATGAGGGGACAGTGGACACCATTCGAGGCTTTTGGTTAATTCTTTCACTTTATTGTCTGTCCTCCTCCAGCGGTGTTTATGGGGTCATTCTTGGCTTAAAATATCAGGACATCGCAGGGAAGTAAATTTTGCTTGATAGGTGGCACCCCCCAGTGTCACACATGCACCACGATGGCGGGACAGGGATGGTGTGGAAACCAGCCTGTGTGGGAAACTCACACTGACAGCCAGTAACAACTTTTAAATCAACCCTCAGGTTTAACTCTCTGGCTCATTTAGTCATTCAAAGTCCACGTCCTTCTGCAGATGATGTTTCTCTTGTTTTGTTCCCCTCCTGCATTTTAAGTGCTAATTTCTCACAAAACCCCATTTTGCTCAGTGTCAAATATTTACCTGAGAAACTGTATATTAATGCCGGAAAGATGTGGATGTTCAGCATTTGCCTTATAACCAACTGGCTGAATAATTATTTATGTCCAACAATTTCACTTTTGATTAGTATTTTTTGAAACCTGTGAAACTTATTTCAGGAAGATGTTTTCAGACCTGAAACGCTGAGGCTGCGTGTCCTGAGAAGCTCATCCAGCAGGCGATGCAGCGAGGCGTATAACACTGTCAACCCCTCACACGCTTGAGAAGCTGGAAACTGCGTCAGTGATGGTTACGTTCTAACATGTGAAGGTGTGTGTGAACGTCTCTCCGTAGGTGAACTCTGTGAACTGCAACACCAGCTGGAAGATCAACTTGTTCATGATGTACAGTGACCACAAGGACGAGGTCCTCAAAGGGGTCAGTCTTCCTGTGTGTGTGAGTGTACGTGTGTGTGTGCGTGTGTGTGTGCGTGCGCGTGCGAGAGTAAGTGTGTGCCCCTGCACATGACGCACGCTGCTGTGTGTCCTCCAGGGAGACGTGGTTCGGCTCTTCCATGCAGAGCAGGAGAAGTTCTTGACGTGCGATGAGTACAAGTCCAAGCTGCACGTGTTCCTCAGGACCACCCTGCGCCAGTCGGCCTCCTCTGCCACCAGCTCCAATGCATTGTGGGAAGTCGAGGTGGGTGCAGAAGGTGTGCGGGCAGTTTGCAGGGGGCATGTGTGAAACGTGACCAGGCTACTGATGAGCTTGTGCCCCATCCTGCTCAGGTGGTGCATCACGATCCGTGCCGAGGGGGGGCTGGCCACTGGAACAGCCTGTACCGCTTCAAACACCTGGCCACGGGCAGCTACCTGGCTGCCGAGGTGAGCTTACCTCCCGCTGTCCTGTCTGTGGTGAAGGTGGCGGCGGCGGTGGTGGTGCAGGAGCTACTGCTCAGACACGGTGTACATCCTTACTCTACCTGTCTGGCCCAGCACTGGGCTTTAACTCATTAAAACCCCCCTAATTCCCTGTCCACCTGTAACTTTTCCATCGTGACCCCCGTAGACGCCTGCGAACTGTTGCTGCTTTTGGCTTCAGCTCCCCGGCTGAGCGAGGAGTTCTGTGCCAATGAGAGCAACTGTGTTGTCTTCTAGGAGAACCCAGGGTATAAAGGAGACAGCGCTGAGGGTCAAGCCTTCGTGAGTAAACCAGCTGAGCTTTTCACTTGTCCCCTCCTGCCTGTGGAACATCTAGCAAACGTTGTATCATGAGAGAGTCATGTTAGCTCGGTGTGTCGGGGTCCTGCTCCGTGGCCTCAAAGGTCCCGGCTAGCAGGTAGGGAATAAATACCCACTCTCAGATACCTTGCTAGGTGGCAAATAGCCAGGCTGAAAGTGGGTAAATTCCCAGGTAAGAAGGTAAACACTTCAGCCAGTGTCAGTCGCACCTCATCAATTAACGTGTCTGTGTTTATTAACCCTGATTTGTGATGTTAACAATTCAATAACAAGGTAACAATCTCACTTACCCTGTGGTCCCCGTGTGAGTTGCATGATGGGAAGATGCAGAAGGAGAGGAGAAAGGAAGCGTGTCAGTAGATCGTAGGCCACCTATACAGGCGTGTAACCGCAGTCCTGATGCATGATGGGAAGGCCCGGCACCGGCGCTCATGCTGCTCCTGTCTGCCAGACGGAGGGCGGACGCAACAGTAAGAGGAACCTGGGTGAGAGAGTGAAGTACAAGCTGGTGGCCGTTCCCCACGGAAACGACATCGCGTCGCTCTTCGAGTTGGACCCCACGACGCTGCAGAAGACCGACTCCTTTGTGCCGAGGTGCTGTTTTAATTTTAAAATAAAAATGCGGCCTTCAGAAGTTTCTCTTTAAGGCTTAACATCCACTGATTTATCTCAAATATGTAAACTGTCAGCACTGAGCAAGTGAGCTGAACTTAAGCTGTCAAAATGCTGTGTCGACGTGCCTTTTACTGCCACCTATCAGCTGGGAGGGTAAATGCAGCCATACAGTTATTTTGAGGAGGAAATGCAGTTGGAAGCAAGTCTCAGGGGACAATAATGGCATTTTGGTACCTCAGCCGTCCGTGTGTAGAAGGAGGAGTGGCTGAGGATGCACTCAGGGTAGGAAAAGGACTGCAGGGGAGAGTGAGGTGAAGCTGCTCACTGGCGTCGTCTCTCGCAGGAACTCGTACGTCCGCCTGCGTCACCTGTGCACCAACACGTGGATCCAGAGCACCAATGTTCCCATCGACTACACCGAGGACCGGCCCATCCGGCTCATGGTAGGACCCCAGCGTCACCTCTGCGCTGTGTGCTGTTCTTAACCCCGACGCTTAGCAGCATCCTGTACAACCGCTACACAAAACAAGGACCTGGATGAGGACCTCCAACCTCTGCTCTGTCTCCCCCACCCAGCTGGGCACCTGCCCGACCAAAGAGGACAAGGAGGCGTTTGCCATCGTGTCTGTTCCTGTCATGGAGATCCGGGACCTGGACTTTGCCAATGACGCCAGCTTTATGCTGAGCAAAGTGGTGGATCAGTTCAACGAAGGCTTCATCAGCCAGAATGACAGGAGGTGGAGTGCAGGCTTCAGCTTGTGTGGAGGGAGTGTCCTCAGATGCTCGTTGCTGAAGCGGATTGGTGCTTGGCCCAGGTTTGCAGTGATCACCCTGCCCTTCTCCCTCTTCTGACACAGGTTTGCCATCAAGCTGCTGGAGGACCTAGTCTTCTTCGTGGTGGACTCGGCCAACAACGGCCAGCCTGTCCTGGAGGTGACCATGTCCAAGCCCAACCGAGAGAGGCAGAAGCTCATGCGCGAGCAGAACATTCTGAAGCAGGTAAGCCCTCGGTTTTCATACCTGTTTCCATGTACAGTGGTGTGAGCTTGAGGGAACTTTTCTGTGCGACTCTCAGGAAAAATGTGGAAAGGATGGGCTGTGGTATGGAGAGGGACACAGAATCGAGCGATGCTGTAACACGCCAGCAACATGTTCCTCCAGGTTAAGCTGCATTATTAAGGAAGGTGGGGTTGACAGCTTAGATACAGCCTCTCTTGGCGGGGAACCCCATGACACAGCCTGACCCTCGAATCCCCTGCAGGTCTTCGGTCTCCTGAAAGCACCTTTCAAGGACAAGGGAGGAGAGGGGCCGCTGCTGCGGCTGGAGGAGCTGTCGGACCAGAAGAACGCCCCCTACCAGTACATGCTGCGGCTCTGCTACCGTGTGCTTCGTCACTCGCAGGAGGACTACCGCAAGAACCAGGTGCGTCCGCCGACCTGCAGGAGCGCTTTGGCTGTGTCAGGTGACCGATAGCAGGGTGCAGTTGTCTCTAAAGTCAGGTGCAGGCAGGTGCCGAGGCTCCGGGTGAGAAATGTGTCTGCCCATAGGAGCACATAGCCAAGCAGTTCGGAGTAATGCAGGCCCAGATCGGCTACGACATCCTGGCTGAGGACACCATCACCGCACTGCTGCACAACAACCGCAAGCTGCTGGAGAAGCACATCACTAAGACAGAGGTGGAGACCTTTGTTAGTCTTGTGCGTCGAAACCGGGAGCCCAGGTAAGTCCAGCTGGACCTGAGACAGGTGTGCATAGCAGACACAGTGCTCCTGCTGGGGGGGGGGGGTGATCCAGTGTTTCCACTTTATTGTATTAAATGCTGTTGGGTCAATGTGACCTGTTAATAACCACACGTACAGAGAGAATCCGACCTTCTCACCACGTGTCCAAAGCGCGACAGCTTCAGACTCATCATCTGTGCTTCCAGCATCGGTTCTGCTTCCATTTGACCCGACATACATGACTGCCTGTCCATGCTGTCCTTAAACATGTGGCTCCAGTTCAAAGGTCAAACAGAATGAAAAGCTCAGTCTGGAAGAGAGGCAGCTGAAGCACCTTCCGGTGAGATGTGGTCTCTGTCTGCAGATTCCTGGACTACCTGTCGGACCTGTGTGTGTCCAACAACGTGGCCATTCCTGTGACCCAGGAGCTCATCTGCAAGTGTGTGCTGGACCCCAAGAACCAGGACATCCTCATCAAGACTGAGTGAGTCGTGCAAACAGCTAAATCCGGCTGAGGGCAACGTGTGTTTCCTGGGTTTAGACACAGGAGGTCCGCTAACATCGGTCAAGTCAGTTTTGTGGACCTTGTGTTGCATTTTAAGCCCCCAATTTAAAAACCTGTAAGACTTACTAGTCATCTGGTAACTAGTGAGCACAGTCCTGTTAACCGGCACAATCCCGTTTCGGTGCGGTCGTGTGGATTTGCGACCTGTTTGGGTTCATGTGCGCAGGCGACGCCTGGCCAAGGACAGCCCCCATTCCGCACAGTACCTGTTGGAGGAGGAGTTTGGGGATGAGGATGAGGTGTGGCTCATTTGGACGGACAAGGCCGACGAGAGGCAGGAGAAGAGCATCCGGCAACTGGCGCAGGAGGCAAAGCAGGGCAACATCCACGATGAGAACGTGCTCACCTACTACAGGTGTGTTCTGAACTCGGGTGAAACACGTCGCACACAGTCAGGTACAGGTGTGCTGACAGAGATGACAGCTGCACACCTGTACCTGCACGCGGGCTTCTCTCCTCACGAATGACCAAGGTATACATTTGGAGACTTTCTTACACGTTCATTTAATATACCAGGAGAGGTCAGTGGGCAAAGAACTCAGTGGTCTGCGTCTGCCAGGCTACTGACTAGGTCTTGGGCCTTCTCTCCAGGTACCAACTGAAGCTCTTCGCCCGCATGTGTCTGGACCGGCAGTACCTGGCCATTGACGAGATCTCAAAACAGCTGGACGTGGAGCTGATCTTCCTGTGCATGATGGACGAGATGCTTCCCTTTGACCTCCGCGCCTCCTTCTGCCGGCTCATGCTGCATGCCCACGTTGACCGTGACCCCCAGGAGCTCGTGACGCCTGTCAAGTTCGCTCGCCTCTGGACCGAGATCCCCACCACCATCACCATTAAAGAGTAAGATCGCCTCATGTAGAGGGAGCAACTTTCTCCTGTCCTTCACGTTAGGAGGAGGAGCAGTAAGACGACACTTTTGGGGATTTTTGCCATCATTTCCTTTTCTGCTTCTCTCCCAGTTATGACTCCAATATGGACGACACGCGTGACAATAAGAAGAATAAATTCGCGAGCACCATTGCCTTCATGGAGGAGTACCTCAACAACGTGCTCAACGACGAACTGCCCTTTGCCAATGAAGAGAAGAACAAGCTCACATATGAGGTTGAGACCCCTTGTTCAGCGCCGAACTCCTCCAGTGGTTGACGAAACGCCGCCTCCTTCGTTTTACGTGGGACGGCAGTAAAGAGCTTGCAAATTTGACTCACTTCATATTAACATTTAAAATATTTTAAGTTAGGAAGTATTTGTCTTCTGACAAACTGTATTGAACTTTACACAACTAAGTAGGATTTGTGGAGAACCTGACCTGCAGGTTAACGCTCGGTATCTGTATTCCTGTCCTCTTGCTGGCTACAACATTTTTAAACGTTGTTGACCGCTGTGCCACCTGGACACCTGAACCTTCCCTCTCCATCCCCAGGTTGTGAGTCTGGCTCGACACCTCATTTATTTTGGGTTCTACAGCTTCTTTGAGCTTCTCAGACTGACTCGCACGCTGCTGGGAATCATTGACTGCACACCCAACCAGATGCTGTTGAATCCCATGTTTGGTGACGATGGTAGTGGTAAGTTGCCACCAGAGCGTGCTGGGGTGGGGGTTGAAAGATCGTTGATACCATATTATTAAAGAGACAGATGCAGAGGAAGAGATGGGCCTGCTTCTTTCTGTCCTGTTGCTCCCACAGGGAAGAACATGAAGCGCTCCATCCACCACATGGGTCAGATGATGAGCACCATGGTCCTCAGCCGCAAACAGTCCATTTTTGGAGGAACGGGACGGTCCACCCTGGGCAATGAGGGCCCGGGCCGCAGCAAGGACAGTATCGACAACCAGGACGTCACTGTCATGGACACCAAGCTGAAGATCCTGGAGATCCTGCAGGTTAGATTGTGGAAGAAGAAAACTCTCATATGAAGGGCACCGCTGTTTACAGAAGGTCATCAAATGTTCTTCCTCCCAAATTCACCTTCCTAGTTCATCTTGAACGTGCGTCTGGACTACCGGCTCTCCTTCCTGCTCTCAGTCTTCAAGAAGGAGTTTATTGAGGTGTTCCCCACGGCAGAAGCAGATGCCACTTTGGATGCGCAGTCAGGTTGGTAGCTCTGCACCTGATCTGTTTGAAGGACCCCTTGGACTAGACCGGTCTGCAGCCAGGCCTCGGATCCCAGGCTTATTTGTGAGAAGCTAAGCCACCTGTATTCTGCTCTTTTGCAGCAACGATAAATCTGCAGCAAATAGGAGAACAAGCAGAAGCCATGTTTGGAGTTGGGTAGGTGGCATTTACATGGAAGCACCTCTGTTCATAGGGACTGTGCTGGTGCAGGTAGAGAATGACGCACGGATGAGGTTGAGAGGAACCCTCCTTGGGGTCCAGAATGAAGGAGATGGTTGACCAATAATGTGGATGGGGATGGGCAGGCAGAGGGAAGGAGACACATGTTCAGGGGTTGGATTCATCTACCCATGTGGTGTGCCTCTGTCCTGGTCAGAAAGGTGAACAGCATCCTGGAGGTGGATGACGAGGGGGGTCGGATGTTCCTCAGGGTGCTCATCCACCTCACAATGCACGACTACCCTCCCCTCGTCTCAGGGGCCCTGCAGCTGCTCTTCAAACATTTTAGCCAGAGGCAGGAAGTCCTGCACACCTTCAAACAGGTAAGGCAGTGCCACCAAGCGGCAGGAACACACTGCCACCGAGCCTACAGCACGTACATGTGGAGCATGCCTGGCAGGTAACGCTGCCTCACCTGTGTGCAGGTCCAGCTACTCATCTCCGAGCAGGATGTGGAGAACTACAAGGTGATAAAGCGGGTTCTGGACCGCCTGCGCACAATGGTGGAGAAGTCCGAACTGTGGGTGGAGAAGAAGGGCAGCTCTGGAGGAGGGGATGGCAAGAAGGACAAGGAAAAAGTAGAGGTGAGTTTTCCATTCCACATGTCCTTCTGCCTGCAAATTCCAACCTCTTTCTGGCTTCGAATAGGACCACAGATGAGAAGTGTTGATGATGCCGTCTTGCTCTTCTTCAGGCAGCTCTACAGGACCCCGATGCTAAGAAAGAGAAGTCCGAGAAGAACAGTGAGAACTACCAGGCAGTCAAGGAGGTGAGGACTGGCGGTGGCAGCCTTGCTCAGCACGTCACACATGGCATATTTGAATTATGGGTCTCTCGCCTCCCATCTGTTCCCTCAGGGATCAAACAGAGGTCCTTGTCACACAGACTGCATGTTTAGAAAACCGGGAGGGGAAGAGAGGGCATTTAAAAATAAACAAAACTAAAAAAGCTATTTAACCACGAGAAACATGTGGCTTTCTTACATTTTGTGACTATAATAAAGCTTTAAGTTTCTTCTAAGCCTGGGGTGGACCAGTGTGCCCCATCCGGGGGGTAATTTCATTGCCCAGTGCTCATTGATTCTGGGATATTCTATGGACCACTGTGACCCTGAAGAGGATAAAGTCGTTACTGAAGACAGATGGATAGATGTTTATGTCAGACCAGGATTTCCAAACCAATGAAATGATGGTGTGAATGACGACTCTGTCAAAGACTGAGAAGGTTGTCATACCTGCAGCTGTTTGGAGCCAACAACTAAATGGAATGATCCAACTGACAGTCTTTGTCCTTCTTTAGATCCTGGAGGGCTTGAATAAGATGTGTAGCTCTGGAGTTTGGAAGAAGCAGCAGCGTCTGCTGAAGAACATGGGAGCCCACAAGGTGATGCTGGACCTGCTCCAGGTGTCCTACGACAAGGTGAGTCCACCGGTGAACCTGCTGCTGACAGCAGTTGGGTTCAGACTCACCAAAAACACGAGTGCAGATTGAGAGTGGGCAGAATGATGGCAGGTAACCCGCTTGTCTTGTGGGCAGAATGACACCAAGATGCAAGAAATCATCAAGTACACCCACCAGTTTCTGCAGAGGTTCTGCACTGGGAATGCAGAGAACCAGGCTCTGCTCCACAAGCACCTGAACCTCTTCCTGAACCCTGGGGTGAGTGGAGGGCTTGGATTTGGAGATGAAGCTGAAGCAGTGTAGATGTTGGCGTTCGTGTTGGAGTTGAAGCTGAAGTAGGAACTGGATTTGGGGTTTGGGGTCTGAAATTGGTGTGGTGGAGTTTTTGACATGATGTTAAAATCCTAAGCATTATAACATTACAGGGAGCTGCTGCAAAATGAAGTTGCGCTTCCTCAGATGGTCATGTACAGCTCCTGTCCCCTACCCCCTTCTGGTCCTCCACAGCTGCTGGAAGCTGAGACGGTGCAGCACATCTTCAGCAACAACTACCAGCTGTGCACAGAGATCAGTGAGCCGGTGCTGCAGCACTTCATCCAGTGCCTGGCGACGCACGGCCGCCACGTTCAGTACCTCAACTTCCTGCACACGATCATCAAGGCCGAGGGGAAGTACATCAAAAAGTGCCAGGACATGATCATGACCGAGGTGAGATGTGAGCTGGACCACTGCAGACCACCGGCTCTGCGCCGCATCAACACGTCTGTTTGTAACGACTTTTGTTCGCAGCTCCAAAGTCACTTTCGCCACAGTCAGTAAACAGTTAACAACACAGACATTTTTGTAACTTAAACTGTTTTATGTTTCGAAGTTGTATCTTGACCGATCGAGAGACGAGGAGCCGCTGTGTTGCGCTCAGTACTGAGCATTAAGGAGCATTTTTACCATCGTGCACTCTGGTGTCTGCTCACACTTACTCTGCACGGTCGCATTTTCACTCGGAACGGGTGAACGTGGCAGCTGACCAACGCGGGCGAGGACGTCGTGGTCTTCTACAACGACAAGGCCTCGTTCGCCACCATGCTGCAGCTCATGACCGAGTCACGGGAAGGGATTCAGGAGAGCAGCCCTCTGCGTTACCACATCTCTCTGGTGGAGCTGCTGGCTGCCTGCGCCGAGGGTAAGAACGTCTACACGGAGATCAAGTGCACATCGCTGCTGCCCCTGGAAGACGTGGTGCGAGTGGTGACGCACGAGGACTGCATCACAGAGGTACGCTCTCCACGGCCCGCTGTTTGTATGCAAAGTGAGATGGGTTCTACCCAGCTGTTTGTCCACCTGTCCCGCAGGTGAAGGTGGCCTATGTGAACTTTGTGAACCACTGCTATGTGGACACAGAGGTAGAGATGAAGGAGATCTACACGAGCAACCACATCTGGAACCTGTTTGAGAACTTCATTGTGGACTTGGCCAGGGTGAGTCCAGGTGGACACCAGCAAGGGCACCTGCGTCACCTGCAGGTGAGCGACACCGCTGATCTTCTCGGGTCCACCTGCAGGTGTGCAACAACCGGGAGAAGCGCCTGTCTGACATAGTCCTGGAGAAGTACGTCATCAACGTGGTGCTGGACACGATCAACGCGTTCTTCAGCTCGCCCTTCTCCGAGAACAGCACAGCCCTGCAGGTGAGTCCCAGGTGACTTTTCTGTTTGGTTTTGACAACTGAACAAACGTTCGAGATAAAATCTACTGTGGTCTTGATGACGCTGGAAGATGATGTGTCTCTCGGTCCCCCTGCAGACCCACCACACCATCATGGTCCAGCTGCTCCAGTCCACCCTGAGGCTGCTCGACTGTCCCTGGCTGCAGCAGCAGCAGCGCGGCCCGGTGGAGACGTGTGTCCGCACGCTGGCCGTGACAGGTGAGGAGGGCGCTGTGGGCGCAGGTGTGCATGCGTGCGTCGGTGCGTGTGGCCCGTCTCACGTGTCTCTGTCCTTTGTGTCCCCCGTCCTCTGGCAGCCAAGAGCCGAGGGGTTTCCGTGCCCCTGGAGCTGAACGCGCAGCTCAACAGCATGCTGAGCAGCAGTGCCGTGGGTTCGCAGTCTCGCAGCTCGCAGCCGATGAAGAGCTCGGCGCGGTCGACTCGCCCGGCCCCTGTCAGCAACCCCTGGGACTACAAGAACATCATTGAGAAGCTGCAGGTGGTGCAACAACCTGGGAACCACTGTTGTCACTAGCAGCTCCACTGAGAGCACAATAGCGCAGTATCTACCCCTTTGTAATGTAGTAAAAGGTCCACCTGAGTGCAGTAACGGGGGGGGCGGTACAGCAGCAGTCAGCCCCGGTCAGCTAAGGGCAGCGACCACAGTGGACTAGCGCTGCGGTCCAACAGGAGGCTCCTTCTCTGTCCATCAGGACATGATCAACACGCTGGAGGAGCATCTGAAGCCGCTGGTGGAGGCCGAGCTCTCGGTGCTGGTGGACGTGCTGCAGAAGCCGGAGCTGCTGTTCCATGAGGGAACGGAGGTGCGAGCACGCTGTGAGACAGGCGGCTTCATCTCCAAGTGAGGGTCCCTCCCACCATGTGTGTGTGTGTGTGTGTGTGTGTGTGTGTGTGTGTGTGTGTGTGTGTGTGTGTGTGAGTGAGAGAGAGAGAGAGAGAGAGAGAGGGAGCGTGTGTTCGCTGTGCGTAACTGTGCCCTGCGCCTGGCCAGGCTCATCCAGCACACCAAAGCCCTCATGACCTCCGAGGAGAAGCTGTGCATCAAAGTGCTACGGACCTTGCAGGAGATGCTCATCCGTACTTACAAGTTTGATGAGAAGGTAAGAGGACCTGGTCTGGCGGCTGCAGCACCGTGCAGAGCAGGGTGTGTTTGTCAGCAGCTCACTGTGCACCACACTGCCCCCTACAGGGCATAGCGCTCAGGAAGGAGCTGCTGCAGAACTACCTCTATAGCAAGAAGGGCACCAAGGGGGACCTCATGGAACTTGGAGGTATAGTCCACAGGAGAACTGGGTTCTTAGCTACTGCCAGTCTGCCTCCTTGTGTTACACTGTGTGTGTGTGTGTGTGTGTGTGTGTGTGTGTGTGTGTGTGTGTGCACGTGTGCATGTGCACCAAGGTGTCGAGGTGGAAAGGGACTGGGCCACCGTCGCCGCCATGCAGTGTCACCTGGACAGGGAGGGTGGATCTCAGCTCTTTATTGACCTCATCATGAGCACCAAGAACGACAAGGTCTTCCAGGAGAGCATCCAGCTGGCTATCTGCCTGCTCGAGGGGGGCAACACAGAGATACAGGTAAGCCAACACTCACGCACAAACACACACACACACACATACACACACACACACACACACGCACACTGGGGGTCAGTGGTCCTGCAGCTTTGTTCCCATGGAAACAGACGAGTGTATTAACCATCATCTCTCCTTCAGAACTCTTTCTACAAGCTGATGATGGGTGACAACAAGTCAGAGAAGTTCTTCAAAGTTCTCCATGACCGCATGAAGAATGCCCAGCAGGATGTCAAGGCCACAGTGTCAGTGAACGTGGGAGAGATGAGCAACAAGGCCAAAGACAACCGGGAGCTGGATGCAGGTGAGAAGAAAAGCACCCTGGTTTACTGCAGCCTCACAGGTCAGGCAGGTTACGCCGACATCTTCAGAAACGGTGCTGTCTGGAGTGAAGAAAAGACCTATAGTGCTGATGTTTAATTAGGAGTGAGGTTCTCGGGTGCAATCGTGATAGTAGTTATGATAAACTGAAATAAATTAAAGCTTTTGGTTGTGTTGTGTTTATTGCTCTCATTTGAAATGGTGAAAAATAAAAATAGATTCTCTCCACAAACCCCTTTTTGATGGTCAGTGTTGACTGACTGATCCCATCAAAATGAGCAATGTTGTTCATCTTGTCACTGATCACTGACACTGTGGATGTGTCCTCTGTATGAGTGAAATATGTTTCTCCTCGCACACCTAACCACAGCTTCTCCTCTCCTTCAGGGTCCAATTCGGCCATTTCTCCGGACCAGCGGGAGGTGGACATGGAGATGGGTCCCGCAGTCAGCATCATGAAGCCCATCCTGCGCTTCCTGCAGCTTCTGTGCGAGAACCACAACCAGGACCTGCAGGTCAGTGGCACAAGAACCATCTTGTTTCCTTCATGAGTGAACAAGGGTCTCATGTGGAATATCAACTTTCCAGCATAAAGGTTAAGAAGAACATCACCATGTCTGGTTGCTTACCTCCAATACTCTGTCCCTTCTCGCTCCCTACACCAGAACTTCCTTCGCTGCCAGAACAACAAAACCAACTACAACCTGGTGTGTGAGACTCTGCAGTTCCTGGACATCATGTGTGGCAGCACTACGGGGGGTCTGGGGCTGCTGGGCCTCTACATCAACGAGGGCAACGTGAGCCTCATCACGCAGACTTTGGAGACGCTCACCGAGTACTGCCAGGGCCCCTGCCAGGAGAACCAGGTGGGTGGTGTGAGGAGGGAGCAGCGAGCCCCTATTTCTGGTGCTGCCTTTCAGAGGAGCACTTCTCACTCGTGCGTCTCTGTTCTTCCAACAGACCTGCATCGTGACTCATGAGTCCAATGGTATCGACATCATCACGGCCCTCATCCTCAATGACATCAGCCCACTGTGTCGATACCGCATGGACATGGTGCTCCAGCTGAAGGTGTGACTGATGTTCTGCAGTATCCAGTTCCGACATTCCTGCCTTCCACACCAGTACCACTGGGTTACCTACTGCACGTTCTGGACGGATGTCGTCTACCTCAACATCTCTCGTGTTCTCTTATGATCTCCCACACCAGTCTGGGGTTGTTTCTCTGTTCTCAGGACAATGCGTCAAAGCTCCTTCTTGCCCTCATGGAGAGCAGACACGACAGTGAGAACGCAGAGAGGATCTTGTTCAACCTTCGACCCCAAGAACTGGTCAGGATGTTGCCTTATTTTTTGCTGCCTGGTCAAATGAAGTTTAGCCCAAAAAACGTCAACTTTTTTGAAGCATTTTGTTGCAGGCCATTGTTCTTATTGCTGATGAGATTGTTGACCAGCGCAGGTGGAGGTGATAAAGAAGGCGTACATGGAGGAGAGTGAATTTAATGGTGAAGAAGTATCACCCCGTGAGGTCGGCCACAACATCTATATCCTTGCACTGCAGGTGAGCTTGGTACATGTTCTAAATGCTCAGGTGAGGCACTGCGAATGTGGAACAGGTAGCGATTAGTCATGGTGCCATTAGTTACAAGGACTGACCTCTAACGCCTGACTCTTTTGCAGCTGGCTCGACATAACAAGGTTCTCCTGCATCTATTGAAGCCCCCAAAAAGAACAAAGGAGGAGGGCGAGGAGGGCATTTCATCCATGGTGAGCCAATACCTTCATTGCCTCCAAGACATTCTGAGATTAATGTTCATCCTTTTTCTCAGCCTTTTAACCCTAAGAATAAGTGGACTTACAGAAGACCTCGGCAGACTTTCTGTAAACCGCCTCCATCTTATCCAAGGCTACCATTTTCTGCTGAGTTACCACAGCATCAACAAAAAGTCCATTTTATCTATGACCACCATAGCACCAAACCCTAGACAACCTTATCTAGAGTTCTTGGCTCTCAGTGGCAACCTTGCGTTGGTCATCCTTCTCCCTGCCAGCTCAACCTGAACAACCGGCCACTGTCCCAGATGTTGAAGTCCACAACCCCCGGAGTACAACAAGAGCAGGACCCTCTGGAGCACTACGAGTCCCACACTGCACAGATTGAGGTTCAGCATCTTCACATCAGCAACCACTGTGATGGAAATCATCTTTCAAATTATCCATCACTTTTTTTGCTCAGTGCCAGTAGCTGCTGACATGTGACCACAAAACAAAAGTTGGCCTTAGAGATCTGTAAATTCTCTGAAGTTCCTAATCTGGACGATTGACTTCTGGGGTCCAGCAGACATGCTTGTGACATGCTTCTTTCTGCTAATATTAGAGCCAACTTTCTCCTCTTTCCCGGTGGTTCAGATTGTACGTGAAGATCGCAGCATGGAGCAGATTGTGTTTCCCATACATCCCATCTGCCAGTTCCTCACAGAGGAGTCCAAGGTCCGTGTGTTTAACACCACCGAGCAGGACGAGCAGGGAAGCAAAGTGACACACTTCTTCCAGCAGACCTCCTTCCTGCACAACGAAATGGAGTGGCAGAAGAAGCTCCGTAGTAGGTGGCCTTCCTCAACGGTGCTCTTCTGAACTCAGCTGGTTTCTGCTCCAGGAAGTGCTCGTGTAGCATGACAGAGTCTGGTGGGGTCTTCACTCGTCTTTGTCTCCTTTGTGCACGACAGTGTGGTCTGTTTTCTGCTGAATCTGTCGTAAAACACAGCTGTGAGGACCGTCTCTCTGAGAACCGTTTCTCTCCTCATCTCATCACAGCTACATAAATGAGTCCAGCACCATCTGCTGTGATCATCTACGTTTTTGCTGTCTGAATGTCGCTTCTGAGGGATGTGACCCAGCAGCATGCTGGTGTCAGATACACAAACTGTGCTCTCCTCACTATCCCGTGTCTGTGTCTAAAGCCACTGAGCTGGTTTCTCTGCAGTTCAGGACTTTTTATTCGCTCAGAGTTGTGCTCTGTAAGTGTTGTCTGACTAACCCTCCATGTCCTACTCAGGTATGCCAGTGCTGTACTGGTTCTCCCGCAGAATGAGCCTGTGGGGGAGCATCTCCTTCAACCTGGCTGTCTTCATCAACCTCATCATTGCCTTCTTCTACCCCTATGATTCAGGCCAAGGTACTTTCTCTTATGTGCATAGTGTATGTATGTGGCGGGGATCTGAGGAGCTTCCTTCTGTGTGAAGAGATGTGACAGCCTTTGCCCTCCGCTGCTCCTCTCGCCAGGAGCCATCGACTCCTCGATGCTCTCCATGCTCTTCTGGGGCTTTGCCAGCCTGTCTGTCATAGGTCTGCTCTCCAAGCGCTATGGCCTGCGGCCTCTCACCATTGCCCTCATCCTGCGCTCCATCTACTACTTTGGCATTGGACCCACGCTGATCCTACTAGGAACACTTAATGTGAGTCAATCTCCACTCACAAACGGCAAAAAATATTATTTAGCTCTGTGGACTTTGCTGCAGTTTAAAGCTGTAAGTATATGTCGAGATTTTCTCCCTCAGAACAGTTCATACTTTTGGACTTTAGCTGTGACTGAGATGTGATAGAGCTGAGTACTAAGGTGCTACTCTGTGACTTATCTGGCTCCACCCCCTGTCCACAGCTCATCAACAAGATTGTGTTTGTGGTGAGTTTCGTGGGCAACAACGGCACCTTCATCATGGGCTACCGGGCCATTCTGATGGACATGGAGTTTCTGTACCACCTGGGCTACGTGCTGACCAGCATGCTGGGACTCTTTGTACACGAGCTCTTCTACAGCATCCTGGTGTGTATTCTCAGCTGCACCACGTAGACAGGGACCACCTGAGACCGGCAGACCTCGTAACTATATCCCCCTTCTCCCCTCCGTTCCCGCTCAGTTCCTCTTCGATCCCCTTCATTCTCTCTGCTAAACAGGAATTAGCTTTGATGTTCCTGTTGTGTTCTTTTAGCATTTCCATTGTTCCATCCGTTCGTCCGTCCGTCCATCCATCCATCATTATTGACCGACTAATCCTGATCAGGGTCACAGTGGACCAGGATGAGAAGCTTTAGTAACAATAATGAAAAACCTCAATGAAATTATAGCCTCTTTGAGTCATTAAAAATGTGAGAATGACTGAAGGAGCCCAGGTGTGACTGCAAGTGGTTTGTGCCCCTTTGTTCAGCTGTTTGACCTGATCTATCGAGAGGAGACGCTCTTCAACGTGATCAAGAGCGTGACACGCAACGGCCGATCGATTCTGCTCACTGCGCTGCTGGCTCTCATTCTGGTCTACCTCTTCTCCATCGTGGGCTTTCTCTTCCTCAAGAACGACTTCATCATGGAGGTGGACCGGCTACCTGAGCCTCAGCCAGGTACCAGTGGGCGGCGCTGTTACAGGGGATGAGCGGCATCACCGAACCTAGAAATAAAAAGAACAGGGTTTGCTAGTACCCAAAGCTGGAGCTTTTCCCTGTGAATCTACGGGTCATGTGTCTGTTCTTACAGCAGGTGGCCATCAGGAGGTGCCCCACGATTTCCTTGGGTCCTGTCCTCAGGACAGAGTGAGCTGCACTGCTGAGGAGATGGTTCCCTCTGTGGCCGATGAGGGTAAGAATTCAACAGTCGCTCAGTTATGTTAACTGGTGGAGTTGTGGGTCTCCTTCCCTAATGTGTCTGGGCACAATGTGGCACCGTCCCTGCTTCCTTCCACAGAAGAGGAGGAGAACACGGAGCGTGCCTGCGACACCCTGCTCATGTGCATCGTCACAGTGTTAAACCATGGGCTGCGGAACGGAGGCGGGGTTGGAGACGTGCTGCGCAAACCCTCCAAAGATGTACGTGAGACCTCACTTTTAAATCCTGTGCAGTGTCAGGCACTCATACTGATGCATCTCTGCACGGCCTGTAGGAGACCCTGTTCCCTGCAAGAGTGGTCTACGACCTGCTCTTCTACTTCATCGTCATCATCATTGTCCTCAACCTCATCTTTGGGGTGATCATAGACACCTTTGCAGACCTGCGCAGTGAGAAACAGAAGAAAGAAGAGATCCTGAAGACCACATGCTTCATCTGTGGTAAGAAGAGAGTTTGGCTGGCATTTTAAGTCATTTACAGTACAGTGGCCTCAGTGGTGAGTGAGTTGTATTAAAGCGTCGGCTCACAGACAGGGTGGTCAGAAGAGATGAGGACTTGTGCAAAAGCTGATCTTTGGATCTCTTCTCAGGATTGGAGAGGGACAAGTTTGACAATAAGACCGTGTCATTTGAAGAGCACATCAAGCTGGAACACAACATCTGGAACTACCTGTACTTCATCGTCCTGGTGAGGGAGAAGAACAAGACGGACTACACGGGGCCCGAGAGCTACGTGGCCCACATGATCAAGGTAGAGCCACTGTTTCTGTGGGTCTCTGCAAAACAAAGCCTTCTTGGGAGATGCAGCTTCTTGCTCCTTTGCCTGAGTGCCTTTCATGAGCACAAATCACGTCCATGTTGACCGAAAGAGTTTAGTTCCCCAAAACCTGCACATAATTCCTCAGCCTAAATGGCATGTAGGGGGTCAGGGGCTCAATTCTATACGCAGCTGCTCTGTAAATTTGAGCAGCCTGGACAGCTCAACGGGGTGGGAGGCAACAGCAGGGTTTTTCCCAGCTGAGCCGAGCACAGCAGCGCTATCGCTATCTCCCAGCCCCTCTCTCTGGTGTCGGTGCTCACAAGCAGCTCCTTGATCCTGTCGTTTACCCCACACTGCACAGAACTTCACAAGTACCCCACATAAACACAACAGCAATAACAACAACAAATAATAAACCATGTATGCAGAACGTTATTTACCTTCAAGTGCAGAGAACAGCTCCGCTTCACCTGAGGGCTGGAGGTTTTACTTGGAGGCAGAAGGGGCTGGAGAGGTGGCACTTTACTGACACTTCTCAGCTGGTACATGTAGGAGTCACAAGATCATCTACAGTTTGGATAACTTGAAAAACAGTTAGAAAAAAGTTCACGCAGTGCTTGCTGTTCACCATCGCTGTCTGATGGTGCATTGCGTGACTCTGGGGGCACAATTTCAGGTGGTATGTCAGTCATCTTTCTGGAAAAAAAATCAAAACCAGATACTTCTGAAATAGTTTGTATGTTGGAGATCCATTGCAGCCACTGTTCATTCACCTAAAGTGGACATTGGTCACGTGAGCGGTTTGTTCCCCAGAACCAGAACCTGGACTGGTTCCCACGGATGCAGGCCATGTCGCTTGTGGTCACCGAGGGTGATGGGGAGCAGAACGAGATGAGAAACCTGCAGGATCGACTGGCCTCCACCATGAAGCTGGTCAGCAACCTCACGGCCCAGCTGACTGAGCTGAAGGAGCAGGTGGGCAGAGAGGGAGGCGGCAGGACTGTGCTGTTGGGGCCTATGGAGTCGATACTGTCGTGAACTCGCTGTCTGCTCCCCTGTGTCCTCTGCAGATGACGGAACAGCGGAAGCGGCGCCAGCGGATGGGCCTGGTGGATGTGCAGACAGGGAACAGCTCCACGGCCCCCAGCGCTGCCGGCGGGGGGGGGAACCATCAGATCGTCAAAGCTTGACGTCGGCACCAGCCAAACCCCGCAGTCCTGATGACCCCGACCTGAGTCCCGGCTGTGTAGGGATGCAGAAGAGCCATGGAATCAACTGACTGGGGGCACGAGTCTCACAGGGATGACTGGCCAGTAAGACCTTGTGAATCATAGAAGGTCATATGGGTTTAGTAGAGGGGAACACCCTGCAACCACACTGCTGCTGTAGAAACACACCTCATCTTGGGTTACACTTGTGTTTACGACATGCTTCCAATTCCCCACTTTACTTCCCTTAAGGGAATCAAGTTAGTGCCTTGTTGTTGGTTTACATGCAGACTTTCAGAAGATCGTCTCTGTCAAATTTAAGCAGGTTGGACATTACGGGGGCTCAGAGTCTGTTTCCCAGAGGGCTGCACTCTGGCTCCCTTGCCGAGCCGCCTGTTCACACATTTGCAAACGATAAATGTGATAATTGCTCCAAAATCTTTAAAATGGCATCATTATGTTTCGGGATCCAGTGCTGGGTTTGAATGTTTACAGTAAGAGAACCCCGGGTAGCTGAAGGAGAAGGTCCTTCATGTGAGAATCTGGCCAGTGACATCAGTGCAACCTGCTGCCACATTCTGCAAGAAGATGCAAAAACAAATAAAAACCTGGGTTCGCACCTGTGACGCAGAAGATGCTGCACCAGTGGGGGATGAAGCACCTGTAGGAGGAGCACACAGTGCACAAGAGCAGATTCCCACCTTTTGCCTAATTTAGATTTGAACTAATGGACTGGCAGATCGATGCCAGCGCAGCATAACGTGTATGTTTAAGGTTTCTGGGCCGCGGTTTACGGCTTTACGATATGTTCTATAGATTTATTATTACATCAGCTGTGAATGTTTTTTTGAGGTTAGCCGCACTGCTCCTGAAACACTGCTCACCTGTGTGTATCCTAGTGCCTGACGTCACACACCAGCGTTAGAGAATTAGCTGCCAGTGACACGTGTGATGTGAGGAAATGAGAGCAGCACAGAGGTCAACATTTGTAATTACAGACTGAAAATGTGACCGAGCTTCTTTATTTATTTCTGAGTGTATTTCACTGTTCATAAGACACGTGTGAGGGCTGAGATCATTGTGGCAGCCTTGTTAACCCGAGTTTTAAAATTAAATTCCAGGATTTTCCAGCCAGTGTTGTGCTGCCGTGCTTCCCCATTGCACCACAACAGCTTAACTTTATATCTTCGTGACAGAAAAGAAGTTTCACGCTGTATGTTCATTCACGTTGTAGCTGTAATCATTGTGAGTTAATGCGCTGAGCTACACCGGCTGCAGCTCCTGACAGGTAAGAAAAAGGCCTCCAGGAATAACTACAGAATCACGTGAGATGATGTGCAGGAAGTCCACAGGCAGCTGGAGGCTCCTCAGTCAAATCGTGCGGAGGTTATTGACACATTCAGACATGTCCTCCGACAGTATTCCTCCGCTCAGATGGACGAGTGCAGCATGATAACGCACCTTGGCGCACGGCAAGTACGTCCCCGAATGGAGCGCCGCGCTGTGCCCGCATGTCAACTCTGTCTTGCCTCTTTGGGATGAGGCGGGAAGGGCTTTTCGCAGCAAGACTGTGGTACAACATTCCTGCACAACACGCCGAGCATCCTGCAGAATCCAGGCCCACATGAATTCATGCTGCTCTGAAGGACCCGCCTCAGCTGACTGCTCACCCACTTTATCATTCAGCTGTTTGTATCCACGGTCTACAGCCCAGTTTTGCTCTCTACTCAGGGAAAAGGGATCACGTGATGCTTCCCAGATGAGCTGCGCTTCAGACCCTCAGTCATGGGA
Source organism: Arapaima gigas (assembly GCA_900497675.1). Taxonomy (NCBI): domain Eukaryota; kingdom Metazoa; phylum Chordata; class Actinopteri; order Osteoglossiformes; family Osteoglossidae; genus Arapaima; species Arapaima gigas. Next base: position 25,726 of record UFQX01001347.1, on the reverse strand, counting down.
CCCCTGGCACTACTAAGCTGGAGCTGCAGTGTGTAAAGGCCAGAGCTACTGACACACCAAGTCCGGTTGCTAAACTCCGCATTTGCTGCTCTCCCCAGTAATGCCTAAAGGGCACATCGTGAGCAGTAAATAACTGGAGATCCAGCTTAGCTGCCACCCACAGTTCTCCATCCAGCCAAACGCAGCACAGCCAACAAGATCAGCACCTTCACTTTAATATATCCATAGATTTCCCGCTTCAGGCCTCACAGTTACATACTCAACTGGGGGTCAGTTCCACAATCCTGGTCAGTGAAACTGGAGCCGTTTTGAGCCTTGCCACCGCACTCACCAGGGAGGCAGAGGAGGTGCGGTGAGACTGCAGATTGACGGGGAGGCTGGGGGTACGAATCTCTCCAATGCTCTGCCAGAAGGAGGATATTAATAGCCACACTCCTTTGCTGGCATGTTGATAGGCCCGAATCTGGGAGTAGAACAGGCTGCCGTCCAAACTGGGCCCAAGTCTGCAAGTTCTCCTCTTCATCACACATTGCACTTATTATTTAGCCATCTGGTGATGATTTTCTCCAGCAAGTCCATCACAGACGGTCGTGAACAGCAGAGGAAGAGCTTTAGACATAGACAGGATGATGAGAACACAGCTTGTGTGTCTGATGCCACCATGCTGCTGGTTCACATCCCTCAGAAGTGACATTCAGACAGCAAATACATAGATGATCACAGCAGATGGGGTTGGACTCGTTTATGTAGCTGCCAGGAGTTGAGGCAAAAAAAGACTTGGAGAGGTGGGTTTGGGAGGGATTCAGCACCTCTGAGGGACCCAGGGAGCTCATCTCACTACGTCAGGACAAAACTGGGAACCTGCAGGCTGTTTGCCTTCTACCCACCTGTGAGTGGAACCACCAAATGCCCAGAGGTGTAGGAGCACAGTGCTCTTGCTGGGTTGCAGGGAGTCATCAGGTCCTTCAACTATCTTGAAGACCATATCTAGTGTCCTGAACGGAGATGCAGAAGGGAGGTACATAGTTCCACTCAGACAAGGCAAAAGCAACTTGGATCAGCTAGTGAAGCCTGATAGTGGAGGGTGAAAACCAGACCAGAGGAAGCAGCAGAACCTTAGACTGGACCTGAATCTCCATTCCTCTCTACCACACATGGGAATTCCTCTGGAAAGCATTATTATCAGCCATCTCCTGACAGGTACGTTGGCCTTTCTCTCCACAAACAGCCACACTAGTGTCGGGTGTCTGTACCCCCCCTCTCCCACCTCTTCCCCCAGCTTTTTTTTAGCCTGGCTTGAAAAAAGGCAGCTGCCCCTGGAGGTGCCTGCCTTTCTGCTCCAGTCCTTGCCCCTCACTCTGCCCACCTCTTTCACCACTGCTTGCTCCATCTCACTCCTCCTTAGCCTCTGGCTTCCAACAACAGCAGCCATGGCAGACAAAAAGGAAGGCAAAGCCGCCAGCAGGGTCCCTTTGAAAAAGAAAGTCGAGAAGAAGGTGGACAAGGCTGCAGAGAAGGAGAAGGTGGACAAAAAGACAGATAAGAAGCTAGAGAAGGTGCCCGAGAAGGTGCCAGAGACAGGGCCAGAGAAGGGTTCAGATAAGGGTCCAGAGGCAGCGGCGCAAGCTGCTGAGGGATCAGCGGAGAACGATGTGGCGGGGAAAGGAGCAACATCAAGCAAGGCTGCAGAGGAGTTTGTGCTGGAGCCCATGGAGCTGCCACCCTTCGAGATCATCAGAGGGTGGGTACCAACACATGAAAATGGAGCTGTTAATCATCATGTAATGAGCACCAACCTGTTGAGCTGGAAGTGTAGATCACCACAGTGTGTTTACCAACATGCGGAACTGGAGATGTAGATCATGGTTGGGTGGGTGTCAACATGTGGACCTGCAGATGCAGTTGTGAGCGCAGACAATGAATAAATATTCCGATTTCCAGGTTGTCTGTTCCAGTTACCTGAGTCTCATTCTGACTGACAGGTGCAACACAGGTGATATTGCCAGTTATATCATCAAAGGGCCATTCAGGTAAAGAATCAAGAACAAGAGCAACTCTACTGTTTGAGTTTTCGCTGTGAGCTTTCAACGTTTCACTCAATTCTACACATTCTTTCAAAATGCGGATTAACAAAGTTCAGCTTTTCACAGTTTGCCCCGTTGCTGCTCTCCAGTCAAAGTACAGCAGCAGATAATACAGTTATATTCAGCGCTGAGCTACCAAGATATAAATACAGCCGAGCTGAGCTTGTCTCCACAGGCTGTCTGTGAGCCAGGTTTTCCGGGGTATTTTTAAAGCTGTGCTCAATAGATGTGTTCACTAGGACCCCAGTAGCTCCCAGGCCGTCAGGATCTGAAATTAGTTCCTACATTCATCCGAGGGGCATGAAGGTCACAGAGTCAACGAGAATCCGGGGTCTTTTCTAATTTGTCTGGCATAAGCGTTGAGTGTCTGAGCTGCCTCTGCTGTCCTGTTTCAATACATTCTTTGTGAAGCTAGAGAAAAACCGTGGTTTCCGAAACCTTGACTCAGTAGACAAATAGCGATGAGAGGAACATGCGCAGGAAGCAGTAAAACCAAAGTCATTTGTATTTAAAACAATAGAGCGTTTAAGTTAACATCAACAGCTGCAGAAGATCTACTGCCTTCCCATGGACTGCTTGTAACCTGTGAAGATCCCCAGAGTTTTGCATCATGATGAGGAATATTAAAAGAAAGTAGCTCCTTAGAGCCATGTAAATATACAAACAGAACCGGACTAGTAAACAGCAGCACTCATGGCTTTTAGAAAAAAGGATTTACTTCTGACAGGTTTGGCGCCGTCATGTTTTGTGGGTGGACTGTCAGCCCACGAGCAGCAGCAGCAGCAGTAAAGGTCACCTGGCTGTACACATGACTGCGAGAAGATCAGCAGGGGATGAACATCAGCGAAACGAGTAAAAGTCAAAGTGAATGGCGTGATTTAGCTGTGGAAGGTGAGCGGTGAAGGGTTAGCGTGTCACAGCAAGGTTTGGCCGTGGAAAGTCATCATATCACGCAGCCCTGGCAGTCACGGTTGCCATGTTGTCCATTCCAGTCCCGGTGGTGGAATGTGACTCCCCCTCCTGTGTCTGAACAGCTGTAGGCAGCAGGGTCCTCAGCCACGGTGACAAAGACACCGGCTCTGTTTCGAAGTTCAAATGGGGCCCAGTGTGAGATTTCGGGAAAGTGTATCAGCAAGATTTTGCGCGTTATTGTTGTGCCGAGATGTTCCTGTCTACTGGTTTCCACTTCTTTATCAGACTGGGTAGCTTACAATGTGGAGCAGGAGGACTGAGGAAACAACCAAATCTATTTTGAAGCAAGTGTCTGAGTTAGGCAGGATAAGCCAGACTGTCGTGCTGGGAAAAACCTCGTGCGCGATATCATCTGCGCGTGACATCAGCAGGCAAATCAGGTTAGACTCACACATCTTTAACCATGATGTTGTGCTCATTCATCTGTTCTTTACCAGCGATGCACAGAAATGGCACCAGTAAACCTCTGTGGGGGTTTGGGTCAGTTGTGCCAGTGTTGGATCCGAACTGGAGAGCAATCGGCCAGCAGACCCACCCAGGGTGGTGATTTGTGCTGCAGAATATTCCTGACAGCATTTTCAAGTAAACCAGGGATTTTCACACAATTCAGTACTTTCTTACATCTTAACTTTCTGCTTCACAGCAGCTTTTGAACTAAGTGGTGATTCATCCAAATCCTCAGCAGCAGAAATGCTGTGAATTCAGCCTTGACAGTCATTCCAATGTGGTTAAACTGGCAAGTTTCTCCATCCTGGAGAACGAGAATCTTGGGCGATGACATTTGCAAGCGGCTCTTGTATACAGCTAGTTTGCAGAGGTTTAGTTAAACATCTCCGTCATCTACATGCTACAGCGTCTTCATGTTAAGGTGATCTGGTGTGACTAGAGGCTGAACTGGACACCGGAACAGCCCCCTCTTCAGATGCGCCTGCGGCGGCAGTTCTAGACTGTGCTCCCTCAGTTCAGCTCTTTTCCGTGGCTCCTCATCTTTCTTGAAATGTGCCGTCGCTAAAGCGATGTGCTCTCAGCAACACGCTATTTCTTCTCAAAATGGATACAAGGGAGAAAAAGTTGTGGGTTTCTGAAGCAGAGCCAGAATGAAGATTTTGCCGAAAGTTTCTAACCCCCCACTTCTTTTCCAGAGAGAAGATGAATCCCTTCTTCTTCAAGTTCCAGTTCAAGAATGTGGAGTACTCGTCGGGCCGGAACAAGACCTTCCTATGCTTCTTGGTGGACGTGCAAGGCAGCGGTGAAGAAGTGCTGCGGGGATACCTGGAAGACGAGCACGTGGGAGCCCACGCCGAAGAGGCCTTCTTCCAGCAGGTGCTCCCGCAGTACGACAGCGCTCTGCGCTACACGGTCACCTGGTACATGTCTTCCAGCCCGTGTGCCGCCTGCGCTGCCAAGCTGGTGGAGATCCTGCAAGCTCGTAAGACCATGCGCCTCACCATCTTCTCCGCCCGTATCTTCATGTGGGAAGAGCCCGAGATCCAGGCGGGGCTCAAAGCCCTGGTGACTGCTGGCTGCAAGCTGCGCATGATGAAGCCCACAGACTTTGTCTACATCTGGGACACCTTCGTGGAGAACGAGGAACAGACATTCACTCCATGGGAGGACTGCCAGGAGAATTACGAGTACTACCAGGAGAAGCTGGCTGACATCCTGCAGTGAGCGTGAGTGACTGTGACTGAGCACTAAGACCCTTGTTTGAAGGAAGGGTAGGTACCTTGTAAGCCACCGCAGTGGCTTTGCTGTGTGATGCTGTGACGCCACTGACGAGTAAACTCAGGTACAGTGCAGAGGTTAATGTGTAGAAAAGACGGCTGCAGTTGAGATGGTCTGGCCATCGTTCGTCGCCAACTGTGTTTACTCTCCCTCACTGCCATCCTCTCCTCTGTTCTGCGTCTCTTCCTCAGGGCAGCGGAGAGAAGGCGTCCCACAATGCACCTCCCCAACACAACAGCAGCATTTCCCTGCATTCTTCTACCAAACCTCTGCTTTGCCTCCCTCATCTACTAAGCAGTTGTGAAGTTTGTCCTTTTTATTGTCATTTTTCCAGATTTAATTGCTCCCAACTATGAGCCACACTTGACTTTTCCTAAATCCCACTCGTCCAAAAACGCGACATGGCGGCCGGAGCCGTACCACCTGAACGGGACACACCGAAGCCTCGGAAAGAGGGGAACCCTGACCAGGACTCGCTCCTGTTCCCACAACAGAGATCAGACCACTAGTCCCCTGTGTCAAAAATAAACACCCCCTTGTGACCCTCCCAGGAGCCGCGCTGAGAACAGAGCAGCTGTGGTGGGACATCGATTTTCAGGGCCCCAGCGTCACCAAAAGGTGGACGACGCCGACACATGGCTGCCACTGCCTCTGCCACACACGCTTACCAGGAAACACCAAGTTCTACCCCATCCTGCACATTCACACATCTTCACCTTTTCTCTCCCTCTTTATCAGGAACACAATATCAGCAATAAGAAAAATATCTTACAAGTTTTTACTGTACATGAGCCTGACAAAAGCTGTGTCCAATGTTGCACAATCCTTTGTTATCCCTTTGAAATGAACAGTAGGAAACAGAAGTGGGGTTGAGTGGCAGACAATGACAGCAGTGTGTGAAAACAAGCCCCCCCCGCAAGTATGATGCTCAGTATTGTCCTTCTGCATCCAGTGTTTTATTCAGAATGAGTTCCTCTATTTTTCCAGCTACATTTTCCCCAAAACTGATGGAAAAAAAAGTGACCACAGTGTTAGAGCCTGAGGTTTTATTTCCATTGTTAGCATTTAAATGACCATTTTCAACATATCAGTCTCTGCACAGAGGCAGTAGTGGGGGTGCAGCCCCGCAGTAGAGACAGTGCTCCCTGCAGCACCCCCTGTTGGTTCAGCCTGCCCTCTGCCACTATGAACAATCTACTGTAACCACACTGAAATACAACTTTAACAAAAAAAAAACTTGGTTGAAACAAAGTGCAGCGCTTTCTCAGGATGTGAGTTTGGACCAGAGTCTCTCGCTGGCTCCCTCTTTGATGAACATGAGCAAGAACACACACAGACACAGTGTAACCAAACTGCAGAGTATTTTAATCAAATAATATTAACCCTTCAGCACAGAGGAACACAGAAACCAAGAGTAACACACAGCAGGACAAAAGCAGAGCAGAGGAGCTTCACATCCCAGTTGGAGGCAAAACCCAGTCAGCAGAGATCCTCACCGCACCGAGAGTTCAGTTCAGTCTTTCACACGTCAGAGGTGACGGGCGTGACATTCTCCCTGTCAAGACAGACGGTATGTGAAATACAAACACAGCAAGGTAAAAGTCCAAGTTCTTATCTGCATCTTGTCAAATGTGTCCAAGGTCATGCGCCTCCAACCAGATGGGTGCACCAACACTGGCCAAAGTCATAGCAAACAGGCGTGGGTGTGTGTGATCACCCGAGGCAACGGCAGCACGTTGGAGACCCTCACCGAGAGTACACAGTGATGGCGATGCTCGTGTCGCGGAACACCTCCTCGACTATGGCGGACACCTTCCCCCACTCGAGGCGGTCGAGACCGCAACCGATCCTAGACAAAGGTGCAAAGAGCAGTTAATGGTTAAACGTGCAGAGTCGAGTGTGGTTTTGCCAGCTGCGACCAACACGCACCGTGGCATGGAGAGGCTGGTGACTCTGTTTTGCACACAGTGCGCCTTCATGGCCTCCAGGCTACTCTTCAGGGACTCATAGGTGGGCTTCTGGCTTGCCTTCCGCTTGGTCACCTGGGCAGGAGCAGTCAGGACAGGACAGCGACTGGTGGCCAAAGCCTGTGCCAGGATGCCCACCAGTCTGGCAGGACCCCACAGCACCCATCAGCAACTCTTACCAGGTAGTAGACGAAGCGCGAGTCCCGCTTCAGCACCGCACACTCACCAGACCTCTTCTCTGCGTGAAACAAGGGCACACATGGTCTGCAGGTTCACGTCCACCTCTCCCCAACCAGCAGTGCGACACCACACCACCTACAGCAGCTGCCATCTCTGTGCGCCAGAGTGTAAACGTAGAGCTCAAACAGAGCAGCTCCTCTTCTCACCAACACAACCGGGACCCGGAGTTTCTCTCTGCAACTCCTTTTCCATCACAACTCCAACGTCACTTTTACCACAAAAATCATGCCGAATAAGAGGTTTACAATAACGATGGCCCTCAACTTAAAAATCACTGCTGTGTAAAAATGTCAAATGTAGCTACAAAAAAAAGATATTAACTGTAGTTAACTTCCAGTTACACTAAAAGCGACCAAAAATAAAAGTCTCCACAAACTCCTGTCCATGAACACGTGCTTCATTTTTCATCTTTTTGTTGATCATTAGTGCTCAGGAAGAGAAGATGTGAGCAGTAAACACTGCGGGAGTGAGGTGAAAAAGCAGCCCTGCACTACTGCATCGGGCTGCTCTTTACTGCCACCTGTCAGCCCGGAGGGTAAACACAGGTCACGTTAGCTCTTCCACAGCCCAATATTTTAGAAAAAAAGGAAAATGTCAACAGGAATAGAGACAATTAAATTTTTCAAAGTTTTAGAAACCTGTAACATGAAGAGCCACTGGAGGCTACAGGCATTTTACTAGCAAGTAATGCTAAAGACCAAGGGTAAAGGACTTCCTTCACTTTGGTAAATTGACTCTAAAGGGGAGAAGAGAGCTGAAACAGAGGCAGTAAAAACAGCCCAATAAGAGCCAGAAGAAAAACACTGGTGGACCACCCACAGAGAGCACGGTTCCCCGCAGGCAGCGTGTGAAATGCTAGTGTCGGTGTGGCCAGTCCAGGGAGGCGGGGGACTCACTTTGCGCCTTCAGCTCCTCCACCCCACCAAAGAGCTTCTTGAACTCGACGGCGATGCCGGCACCCATGCGGCAGTCCTCGCTGATGCAGTGTGCCAGCGCCTCATGGGGGGGACAAGTGAACAGGTCCCCCTTGACATAGGTCAGGACCCCAGTCTGCAGGGGGGCATTTACATCCAATCACCTCAGTCCCTTTACAGTAACACAGTTCAGCAGCAAGACTGTCAGCTCACGGTTCACACTGTTTTTACGTTCTCCCAACACGCCACAGCGTTGGGTAAAGAGAGAGAAAAGCTCATCCTTATTTAACCTTTTAAGTAAAATAAATGAGTGCGTTTCAGATTCAGGGCTAATATTGGTCTTTACCACCAACAGCTGACATTACTTTAGTAATAACGTGGTTAACGTCACTTTGACGGCCAAGCAGAAGGATCCTACATAGTGGGGCGGGGGCTCAACTTAACAGAACCGTAGCGACACGGTGAGAGTTTGAACAAAACACCGCGGATTCTATGCAGTCAGCGCAGTTACGTGCAGACGCCCCCCAAAACAGCAGCATTAAACATAAACGGGTGTCACTCAGGGTCGTACTTGTCACACGCTCCCTTACGTCACAGTCCACGAACACCGGCAGCGTTACAGAAGTAGTGCGGTAATTGGCACACGCTCCCTTTCTCTGTCCATGCCTATCCGTGCGTTTATGGATACTGCGCTACTGCGGTACTTTACACATTTAGAGTCGTAAGAATAACCGCTGTTCGAATCCCGTACCCGACTTCTGTCCTCTTTCGGCCGCGGCTCCGCCGTCTCCATGTCGGCCTGTAATGGCGCCGTCCGCCGCGCGCTCCCTCACAGGAAACAGCTGTGATCGATCAGCGCCTCTTTATCGATCACCGCCGGCTCCTCCGCGGCCTCATTTCACACCTTTTCCGCGCTTATTACTAAAATAATAAAATGCGCACAAAAGACACCCTTTCGGACTGCGCAAACACACCATAAAGTTATTTCCGACAGAAGTCACGGCGGCTCTCGCGCTGGGGTTATGAAGCGCGCGAGCGGGCAAAGGAACGCGGAAGTGACTTATAGTTCATTGAAGTGCTGGTACAGAAACGATGTAAACACAGTAAATAAACGGACTGCAGCAGAAAAACAGCGCAGACAACACGAGATCACAGTCTAACCGCAGTGTAGTACCGTATCACACAGTGTCAACTGGACACACATCATTTATATCAATAATAACTCCGGAGAGTAAGTAAAAGTTATTGTTACTGTGGTTCATATTACATTCATGTACAGTACTGTGCAAAAAGGCACCTGTGGGAAAAACGCTATAAAGCGAGGACGGTTCCAAAAATAACGCCATGAATACTTGTTAATCAATAAACCTTCTAAAAAGTGCAGTAGACAAAAAAGACCTCCATCAGATCAATATTTGGCGGGACCACCCTTTGCCTTTAAAACAGCATCAATTCTCTTATGCAAACTTGCAGTTTAAGGTAGAGGTTGGTAGGTTCTCCCAAACTGGCCACAGTTCTTCTGCACACTTTGACTGTCTCTGCATGTCCTCCCAGACTGACTGGATCATGTTGAGATGAGGGCTCTGTGGGGACCAGACCGTCTGTTGCTGAAGATAGTCGTGTATGACTGAGATTGGGTGTTTGAGGTCATTCTCAGGCTGCACAATGAATTTGGGACCAACCAGAAACCTCCCTGATGGTAGATAAGAATCTACCTGTACTTCTCAACACACATTCAAGTTGCCTGCCTAAGACTTTTGCACAGTACTGTACCTTCAACAACCAGCTGAGATACTTTGCAGCTACCATGTGGAGTCAGGTGTCGTGAAGCTTCCCATCTCTTTCACCGCTTCGTCCCCTGGTGACCTGAGTAAAGTGCTACGGGATCCAGAGCCCCACGTTTAGCGAGTGCAAATTCCACTTAGGTAATCTGTTAGTGTGTGCACTAGGCCTTCAGATTCTGATCTAATCCCTGATGTGGGCGCCATGTAAGAGACCCGCCTGTGGAAACTTGTTAGGACTTCAGCTTATCTCCTCGCTGCTGCTAAACAAGCAGGTGGGGCACAGGGCCGGTCACACAGCACAGCACACACACTTCACACCTTCATATGCACAAGAAGAACATACCAAAAAGCACAAAGCAGTGATACCTCTTCCTTTTTCACATCTCAGTTCTGTCTCTCTATCCAGTTCCAGAACTGCATGCTGACCACCCTCTTCTGCGGAAAGAACCCCCTGGGTGGTGATAAGTCCTCCACGACGTCCACAAGCAAGACTGAGGTGTCATCAGTGTCTCCCGCATAGACAAACCGGGCCCTTCTCCCCAAAAACAACTGGTCTAATTTAGTCCTGCCCACTCAGATCTGCCCCCACCCGTGTTCAGCTCTGTTTGTCTCCCACGCGAACTGCTTCACGGGAACTTTTCTTTCTGCGTATGAATGGCGGTCCTCTCCGCCTCTCCGGAGTCCCTGGCTCTGCTCTGCAGCCCTGGCTCGGGACGCTGGTCAGGCTGTCTTCATTGCCTTGTTGGTGCTTTTCTTTGCGGGGGTAGGACACCCCCACCGGTGCCCAGCCCCCCCCACAGTGTCAGGTACCCTCCAGTGGTGAGGTTGTGACGTGCATGAATCTGGGCACTTGCTGCCAAAACGGGTGCAACTGAACCTGCGACTTACTGTTTCACAGACCCTCAGACCTTTTCAGAAGCTGTTATCTAGTGACTTGCATGAATAAGGCGTCTCGCTCACGTGTGCTGTTGTTTTTACGATGAGCAGTAAGTTGGTGGCATTAAAGCACGTTTGACACGATCATCGTCTGCCAGAAAGGTGGACACGATACACCACGGAGAATCTGAAGTCAGGATAACAATGTATATTTTAAAAAGCATTAACAATAAAACAGAGAAAAACATATTTCATTTGACATGGTTCAGGAGTTAAGTACATAAAGTACAACATTTTAATCCATTTTCATCAACAACGTTGCATCCCAGTCTTAATTTTTTAGGTAAATTGAGTATTTCAGATTCAGTGTGATACCTTGACTGTTGGGACAGTATAAAGCGATTTACTTCTCTGTGATGTAAATTACTGTGAATTAACAGCTGCTCCTGAACTTGACGTGTACATAGTGTCTCAGAGGAAGAGGTAGTTTAATGTTTATTTCAAGTTCCGACTTTCCTTCACCTAACTGTAACTGTTCACCTTTCCTTGATGTTCGTCTCTGAACTGAGCACAGTTCCTCAGTTGACGTTCCATCTTAACTCTGATTCTGACCTGGTCCAGAAGCACAGTTCAGACAAGCGGTCACTTTATTCTCAGTGGCCAGTGATACACAGGTGTCCACCTGTCATGAGCTCCTGGCTGCTGCCCTCCTTGAATCACATTTTTAAACAATTATTTATCGTAATTTAGAATTCCTTACAAGTCAAGAGGTTTATTTACAGACATGTCACTGGTGAATTTTTGCTGGTGTCTGAGTGCATCACAGCCAGCAGTTAAGAACCAAAAATGTGCAAAGTGTGGAAAGCATCACACCTGTCCAGGAGCCACCCAGGGTGAGACACTCCTTTGCTGGAATCCCTCCCCCCATCTCTGCATTTGTCAATAAATATCTTAATTTTGCAGAGGCACTCATATGTGTGACATATCTACCAGCACAGCTGAATGTGGCTTTTTATTCTTTAAAATAAAGGTGTAAAAATCACGATATCTCAACTATTGGATGTAGTTTAACGTGATTTCAGCCACAGCTGAGATTCTGCAGTTCAGGGCAGATGAGGAGTTCAGCTGGAGGAGAAGCCAGCAGACCCTGCTGGCCGCCGTGAAGAAGCGAGCGACAGCTGACCATGGGACTGGGAGGTGGAGGCAGGCGATGATGTCACACACACTGCCCAAAGGCCCGAGGGGTCACACAGGTCCGTTCCCAGTGGGGCCTGATGGCGCCTGACTCGGTCGCAGGGTACACAGCTCTGTGAAGGTCATGAAGGCGGCGGGGTTCTGCTTCTGCTCCACGGGAATGGGCAGATCTGGCGCTGGGGTGCACAGCTTGCGGACTCTCTGTTGGGGGTGGGTCGGAGGGCAGGGGTGAACACGAGGTGAGGGGCCAGTTATCACTATTTCACTGGGCTTTCAAATCTCTCAGCTCTCAAATATATTTTTCCTCTTGTTTTACTGGAGATCTGCTGTCTTCTGGCCCAGCAGCCTGGTTAAACCCTGTTGCTACTGTGCTTTCATCCAGAAGCTTGCAGTCAGTATTGAAACTACCTGAAGGTGAATCTTCTGAAGATCCATCCAGCTCAAGCCACTTATTCATCCTCTCTTACCTCCCACATGGTCCCCGGGGTGGTGGCCATAGCGTAGATCATCCACAGAGGGGTCAGTAGTGTGGAGGACAGTGTGAAGAGCCCGCCGATGGCGTACCCCCACCAGGGGTACTCGTAGACATTGTTCAGCCTGAGGGGGGTGTGCTTGACCACGGAGAAGAGGAAGGTGCCCTGCAGGGGGTGAACCGAGGGTTACCCTTATCTCTGTCAGCACATTGATCTCAGGGCACAAAGTAGCTGGGCAGGGGCCACACTGGAACTCACAATGCACACGATGGGGGTGAGGTAAACCCAGCCGTACTGCACCAGAGGCCAGAGCCGGTGGCCGATCATGTCCTCGATGTTGCTGTGCATTCGTCCAGCACCTGTGCGACACCACCTGGGGGGTTATTGCTCGGTTTCTTTTCGCCTGGGTGCAGCAGCTGAAGGACGCTTTACAGCTGCCACTTGTCACATTAGCGCTGTTCTCGGGCACTACCTACCATACACCCAGCCGACACACACGGACTCAAGGAGGGCGAACACCAGCAGCGTCATCCCGCTGCACGCGTAGTAGTCAAACAGCTGGAAGATGTACAGTCCTCCCTGAGGAGAGAAGTTTCCCAGTCATCTGACAACGTTCATCCTTTATCGCCGTTTGTTACATCCGCTTGAGAGCTTCTGCTCCTGCTAGAAACACGTACAGAATGGCCTACAGAGCTCCTGCACCTTCTGTTTGTTCCAAGGCTTTGGCATTTTACACAAGACTTGAACTGCAAGGTGTTAAGAAGGTGAAAGTGCTTCAGCGATAAAGAGAGAAAGCGCTGTGCGCGAGTCATAGGAACAGAACACGCGAGAAGACCTCTTCTCATGATACAAGCTACTGCCAGGCTATATTGTCCAAAACCAATATCAGTTTCCATTCCTACACCACTGGCAACTAGCTGTACCCGTCAGTCTGGCCTTCAGATGCCTGCTGCCTGGAAGCGACTGACGGCCATCGGCAGCCACCGGGTTCTGTGGTCAGAAGCCCCCACATGGCTGCCTCTGGCAAACAGAAATGAAGCAGCAACCACAGGCGTGGATATGGAGCTCACTGTGCCTTGATGGAAACACTGGTCTCTAACTAGGATGAACCAGCTGGCAACTGGCCACCCTGCTGTAGTGACAGGGACCTGTGTGGACATGACTGGTACAGACAGACATTTTGCAATGTACTTGCAAAGAAAGATCCATTACAGGAAACAAGATGGAAAATATGTGCATTTTGAAAGTGCTGTTATTCAGCCACGAAGAGCCAGTGCATAAGAAGCCAGTGGATTCCTGTATGACATTTATTTTGTTACTTCAGACAAGGAATAAAGAAGCATATGGTGGAAGTCAACCAAATATGTTAGAAAGAATATGTGGTGTCAGTTTAGGTGACAGTTCCAGAGGAAGTGGGGACCATGAGGGCGACCTCTCACCTCTGTCACCATCACTAGGCCGACCAGAAAGCTTCCCACGCTGAGGAGCAGCAGGAGGATTTTGCGCCGGTGGCTTACGTGGAAGAAGGTTGGGTACAGGTCTGAGATGGCAGTGACCAAAGACTCTTGACATACAAACTGCAGGTGGAAACACAAAACAGCTTTACACATCCTGGTCAGCTGGTCTCCAGTTTACCATTAATTTGAGACGTGAAAAACGTAAAATCCCCTCAAACCAGTTAGGCTGAACCTCATCTCTCCTGGAAGGGAAGACTGCTGGGCTGTTTGGAGCCACTGACTCATGCAAAAGCATTGAAGAAGATCAGTGATGTTTGTTTTGTAGCGCAATGAGATCAGTCGTTTGGCAAAAGGTCAGCTGTAGCAGATGACAACCTGAGTTTGGCAGCAACTCTCCAGGCTGGTCCCTTTGCTGTGCTTTGTGATTCCAGGGCTCAACAACACTGTCGAATTCTCTAAACAACTAAACTCTTATCTTAGCCTTTGTTAAGGAAGGGCTCCCTCATGATGTCCCCCTGATGGTTTTAGCAGGGACATCAGAAATATTTGGAGAATGTTCTGAATTTTATATCAGTGTCATGGTTAGAGCTGTCGCCTTGGATTCAGCAGATCTGGGTTTGAATGCCACGTCCTGCTGTAGTACTCTAGGTCACGGTACTCATCCTAACTACCCAGCTGTATAAAACGGTTAATAATTGTAAGTGGCTCAGCACAGAAAGCGCAAATTGTCAGTGAAGTTTGCAAAAGATAACAGACAAATGAAGGGTTAGGAAGCCGAAGCAGAGAAAGTCTAACGTACCTCAGTGTCTAGGCCCAGCACAAGGAGCATCACAAAGAAGAAGACGGCCCACAGCTGGGGCAGGGGCATCTTGGCCACGGCACGAGGATACGCAATGAATGCCAGGCCAGGACCTGCAGGGAACACAGACCATCCATCACCACCCTTACTGTATGTCAGGTTGGACCAGGAGTGTCCGGACTGTGTCCTCTTCAGGCTCCGCTTCAGGCTCCGCTTCTCTACGGTTCCATCAGCCCTACCTGATTCAGCCACTTCAGAGATGTCCACTCCCTGTTCGTGGGCCATGAAGCCCAGCACGGAGAAGATGGCGAAGCCAGCCACGAAGCTGGTTCCACTGTTCAGGAGGCACAGGTACATGCAGTCTCTGCAGCACAGAGAACTCCAGTCAAGCAGGGGACTGGATTGGAGTTCCATTACAGTTACACATACAGTTCCCTCTACTAGTCCTGCTATCTATCTATCTATCTGTCTATTGCACTGCCTACCTGTCTCTCTGTCTGTCTGTCCATCACCTTCCAGTGAAACCCAGCTGAATCCATGCTCACCCACTCACTTGAAGCAGTTGTTGTTGTACTTGTTGTAGCTGCCCAGGGCGATCAGGCATCCTGTACAAACTCCGTACGAGTAGAAAATCTGAGTCCCTGCATCCACCCACACCTGGAGCAGAAGGCGGCAAACAAGCATTGGTTTAACAAAAAAACTGGAACAGGAGAATGGAAGAAATGGCTCCCGTAGCTCTAATCTTGTTACAGCGTGACTAATTCAAACATCATAAAAGTCTCAGCTTTTCTAGATTCAGCTCAGCAAAGACAGTGAATCTACACGTGCAGGTTGTTCATTTAAATGTCCATGTAAATGGAAGCTGGGGGTTGTTGTCTCCCTCTCGTAGTAAACAGCAGGCAAAATGTGGACCCTTGGGTAACAGTGGTAGTCATGTGCTAGGCTAAGTAACCAGGTAACGGTAATCCTCAACCAACTTCACTTCACTTCATGATCATTTCGGGCAATAATTAGTATAATTTCTTAAGGAGCTAAATCACACCTCAGTTTGCCAGACACCACCACCAAATATTATTGACATGTGGACAGCAAAAACCGCCTCATGTGCATGTCCAAAACTGCAGCGAAGTTGCAGGATTTGACTTAACTTCACTTGTGGTAACTCACACAGTGATCAGTAAGTGTCTGAAGTGTGTGCATGTACATCCTCTGCAAGCTGTACGGCGAACATCTCACTGTTCAGTGTGCAGGTACAAGCGAGAAACTGTCAGTGGCAATGAGGCCTTGACACCTTGACATTAACATACTCAAGATCTTCCTTTTACTACAAGGGGGCAGAGAGTGGACGGCACCTGAGGGTCAGTGAGACGGCTGGGGTCGGGGTACAGGTAGAAGATGATGCCGTCCTTGGCTCCAGGCAGGGTGAGGCCTCGAACCAGCAGAGCCACCAGCATCACATAGGGAAAGGTGGCCGTGAAGTACACCACCTGAAAGCAGAAGAGAAGGCACAAGAGAACGTGAGCTTTCCAGAAGAACTGCTGCTCAGGGCATCACAAGAGCATTGGGCGCAGAGCTCCCACCTTTCCAGTTGACCTCACACCCTTCCAGACGCAGAAATAGCATACGATCCAGCACAGCAGAAGACACAAAGCTAGGTCCCAACGGATGATGCCAAGCTCATCGATGCCTTTGGAGAGGCCAAGGATCCTCCTCCTGCGGGACAGAAATGCAATAATGAGATAAAATGCGTTTTCCACGTCGTATGTGAAACAGAAACACTATTAAGACACTCACTCCCAGAATTCCACCACCGGTGACGTCATTTCATCCAGGATTTGATCAGTGGAGTTCTGGCTCAAAGCTACACATTTGTCTGCGAGGTTCAGGGAGAAGATGGATTAGGATTAGCACCTCAGCCAAGACCACCCTGGCAAGCCTCCTGCCCTGTGGAGCTGCGGTAAGCGGGCAGTGGAGACCGTGACCATCTCATGTAGTGTACTGTCTACTGTAGTGTAATATATACTACAGTAATGTTCTTCATTTTCACTGCTACTAAAATAGCCAATTTATCCACCCAGGAGCTGTTTTACGGCTCATCTTCATCTAGGAGCTTCACTGCTTTAGCGTGGGGGACCCTGGGAGTGGTGCTGAGAGCCGCATCACCTGTGTTCCAGTAGTTTCCACAGGTGGCCCACGGAAGCTCAGGGCTGAAGGAATAGGCCAGGTAGAGCACAGCCCAGGCCAGGATGACAATGTAGTAGATGCTGGTGTACAACACGACAACCTGCATCGCGTAGCCCAGTCCTGGGGAGGCAGGCAGACAAGCAGAGATCTTCAGAGAAACTTCTCACATTGACAGTCCATCCAGTTCTTCATCCAGCTCAAACTTCTGAGTGAGTCGTACAAAATTTCAGTTTGACAAAGTGTTCAGGTTGGTCTCACCACATAGGTGCAGGTCCTGTGAGGACATCTAAAACACGTTTCCACTGAGAAAACTTTTCGCTTTAGGCCTCAGTATTATGACAGACGCACGTAAAGTCATTTAGTTGCTGGGAGAAGCACGAGCTTGAAAATACGCTCATAACTGAGTTTATTTTTATCGAGGGCTTTTCTCAGCAGAGGGACTCCGGGTCGTGAAACGCAGGAAAGTGTTCCGCGACGGAGGCGAGTAAACGGGGAGCAGAGAAGTATTACTGCTGTAATAACACAGTACTGACACCGCGCACATCCATGCGGGGAGTAAACACTCACACAGCTCTTAGCATCAAGTGCTGAAGTAACCAGAAAATATTTTGTTTTACAAAATTAAGCAGCATAAAATGGACAGAGTTGTGCATTAAGTTGCGCTGCAGCAGTAACTGCGTCACGTAGCATCTACACCTGATTTTTAAACTAAATTAAATTTATTCCTGAATAAATCAGGTTTATTACTGCGTGTGCGAGTACCTTCAAAGAGGGGGCAGATCTTCCTCCAGCAGGTGATGCCCCCCTGGCTGGTGTACTGGCCCAGCGCCGTCTCCAGGAGGAAGAGGGGGATCCCGGAGGTGAACAGGAACAGAACATAGGGGATGAAGAAGGCACCTGCGGGGCACACAGATGTGCAAGAGAGAAAGAACAAGCTCTGAACAGGACCAGAACGCAGGGGATGAAGGTCCTGCGGGGCAGAGGTGTGAACAGTAGAGAACTTGGGTATTCAAAGCTAACGTTGTACATCTCCTTGGGCAAATGCAACAGCAACGCAAATGTAATGGAATAAAAACTGCATAATAATTATCTTTCCGCTGCTGTGCAGTAGTATCATGCATTTCAGAACACGGAACTGGTTCAGCCCACTCAAGAGAAACCTGATGAGCGTCTGCCCCAGGCACATCTACACTGACTTTTCCAGTTTGCCCACAGGCCCTTTGCTCAGAAAACATGCAAATGGAGGCTGTGGGTGGTAACACGGACACTGCTTTTCATCTGGAAACTTCACACAAGTCTTCAAATGACTTTATACACTAAGAGATCTCAGCTAACCATTATTATTATTATTGTTATTATTATTATTATTATTATTATTATGATTGCTGCTGTTGTTGCTAGGATAGACTAGACTTGTGTGGCTTTGAGCTGACAGGAAACCAGATGAACGTTTCTGAGCAACGCTCTACATGAAACAGTTTCTGCAGCTTCTCCCAACTGAAACCAGAGGCCTGTTCTGCCACATTCCTGGAGAGCCTGAGATGGACCCGCAAAGGGAGGCGTGGTAAGCTGGGTATCAACGAAGCCCTGGGGGGTTGTTCTCGCATGGCCACTTTGCACGGCCGCGCTTCCTCCTTCCAGCAAACACGACAGGCTGAATGAAGCACCTGGTAAACGCAGTTGTCCTGACTGCCTGGGACCTGCTGGTGGATGGTGCTCAGAAGACAGGAACACATGTAGGTAGCATGACAGGCACCTCCCAGAGCCCTGACCTTACCTCCGCCGTTCTTGTAGCACAGGTAGGGGAACCTCCACACGTTGCTCAAGCCGATGATGTTTCCCACCACGGCCAGGATGTACTCCATCTTGCTGGACCACTGTTCTCGCTTCAGGCTCTGGGGCTCCTGGTTCTCCACATTGCCGCCCTGCATGGTCGGTGTCGAGCGGTTCTGCTCCATGTTCCGCGCAGAAGAAGAGGTGGGAAATGCTCACAGTTCCTGTTTGCAGATCTTATTTCAGGGCAGGCAGCGGCCAGAGCAGGATTGATCCAGAACAAACTGCATCGAGGATGGTCCTCCTGGCTGGCTGAATGGTGCGAGTCCTCCTCCTACCCCACCTGACCTGAGGTGCTTCAGTTCTGCCGGGTTTGCAGGACTTACAAGTGAAGCAGCATCACACGGATGGAACTGGAGACACTGCTGACAAAACAGCAGTGGGTGCCTCTGTTTACAAGCTGGCACTTTGGACGTACAGAACAGCACTTCCTAGCAAAGTAAGAACGAGTAAACAGCGGCACGGTTGCATCTGAGGAGTTTTTCAGCAATGATGACCAGTTCCTGAACTTACACCATGCACTCATTCGGGATGCGTTTTAGGTGACTTTTTCATTTTCCTTCAAAGGCTCTGACTTTCTACAGTGGAATTATTGTTCATACTGGAAAAAAAGGCCAAATGCTGTATCTAAATCACAGTTTCAGAGTAACAACCTTCTGCCGTCAGTGAACTTGGTGGTAGACGTGTGATGGGCTGGGAATGTTCTACTGCCTCAGGACCTGGATGCCTTGCTATTGGTGAAATTACACAAAAGAGAAGAATCCACAGATCTCGAGTTGCAACCTGAATCTTATGAGTAAATTTGCCTAGTAACCCCCCCCCCCCCCATTAACTGGTCACAGATACCTGCTCATCAACTGCAGACCAGCGACTTTCCCCACAGTGTAGAATGTTAACAGGGTGGGAACGACTTAAATCTTTCACACAATGACATCATTACAGGGAACAGAATGTACACAGAACCATTACAGGAGAAATTTTTACCCCTGAGGTTGTACAAGCGTCAGTAATAATTTGCAGAGACTAACTGAGAATAAATAAAGAAAGTGGGCTTGCACGACCGTTGGTGTTGGATGATATCTTACTACCTGCAGAGAAAATATGTATGATCTTGCATATGTTTTCCTCACCAGTTCCTTTAAACAAAAGGGGTCAATTATTTATCGCCTGTCAGTCCAACTGTTTGTGGCGTCCAGAAATCCTTGTTTTGCACCTTCACATCCAGAATTACAGCGGTAATAGCACTCCGCATACCACTTACACGCAAAGCAAACCTTCGGACCGCCACTTTCCTGCGTTACACGGCCCCGAGTCCCTCTGCTGAGAAAAGCTCTCGATAAAAATAAACTCAGTTATGAGCGTATTTTCGAGCTCGTGCTTCTGCCAGCAACTAAATGACTTTACGTGCGTCTGTCATAATACTGAGGCCTAAAGCGAAAGGTTTTCGCAGTGGAAACGTGTTTTAGATGTCCTCACTGGACCTGCACCTGTGTGGTGAGACCGACCTGAACGCTTTGGTCAGTAGCGAGAGCGTCTGCAGCCTGAGCTCCGGCGCTGCTGCCGATCGCCGTGGTTCTGCTTGGCATCACGGGGACGTGGGCAGTTCTAACCTGTCCGGTTCCTCACGTTTTTCTGTCAGCTCATTTACCTGCTCGGTACATTCAGTCCCAGGTGGCGTTTGTCTGGAACAAGAAACCCTCAGTTTGCACTTGACGCCTTTCATATTTTTGAGCTTATTTAGTGCTGTTTTTACGCCTTCCCACGTGTTCCATATCAATTCCACGTCCAGAGGTGATAGGAGACATGCCAGCGGCACATACATATAAAAATGAAAGGAGGCAGTTATTGTTATGGATTAACTAAGCTTTTTAGAATTTATAATGTCAGCAAACAAGGTGCGACAATGTGGATGGTGCCCGTTAAAATAAATCCTCACTGGATCCTGGCAGTTTGGGGAAACTGGCAATGAGAGAAAGCCGACATGCACATTTTAATGGTCACTTTTTTGCAATAATTTCCCAGTAAATTGCGTCATATTCCTGTTGGGCACAAAAACCTGCCCAGCAAAGCACCGCGGTCACTGCAGAACCAAGACCCAGTTGGAGGTAAGTCGTCCGAACGCTTCGCTGTCGCGGCTTTTCATCATTTCAACATTTCGCAGACAGTTTGTTTCAAGCATTAGGAGCTCGCCCTGTTTCTCAGTTCTGCCGGTCTGCGCGGCACACGACCGGCAGATGCGACACCACAGGAACGTTTGTGTTTAGGCTTCACTGTGACACATTCAGTCATCTTCCATGGGACCTTAGTAAAGATACTTCTCGGAAACTTTAAGGGTGTGGGTTTAGTACTTTTAACCAAAGTTCCAAAAGTGCATGATTTGGAACGGCCTGTCATCCTGGTTCTGTAAGCACCAGCACGGTGCCCAGGTTTGCATTCGGGGAACAGATTATCCTTGGTCCATACGTTACTGCTAAAGTGGGGGGTCCAAAAGATCTTTTTAAAAGCACCTTGTTGCTCAGCAGGTTGCAGTAGTTGGATTGTTGCTGAACCATCAATGAAGCTACTTTATACAAATTGGGTTACTTAAGTCTTTGACAAGAGTCAGTAACTGAGCGACGAGTTTCCACGTCGGCACCAAACAGCCGTCATTTTCCGGCCTGTTTCCACGTCAGTGAAACTGCCTTGCTGTCCATCTTGGAGACGGAGCTCAGCTCACGTTTCACCTGCAAACGTAGGTTAATAGGACTGTAATCCTAAACTTTCCTGTGCCCCTATTTTCAGACAGCGAAGCTTCCCGTACGTCCAGGAGACATTTCTCCGATAACGTCTTTCGTCGGCTGCTAACTGCACCCTTCGAAAGCAGTTTCTCTGATGCTGCTCATCTCCTTTGCATGTTTGGGATGGCGACAGAAACACTGTGGAGCCCTTGGCATATTCAGCACATCCTTGTCCATGAACTCAAACTCCTTCAGCGTGTGATTTGAGAAGTGATATGTGTGGTGTCACTGGTCTTTACCTTCAGCGACATGGAGAAGAGCTACGAGCTGCAGGTTCAGACTAAACTGACCGCTCAGGGTGGCATCAGAGACGACCCTGAGCCCCAGACCGAAGGACGAGACCAGTGGGGCAGCAAGATGGAGTTCCTGCTGGCCGTGGCAGGACAGATCATTGGCTTGGGCAACGTGTGGAGGTTCCCTTACCTGTGCTACAAGAACGGCGGAGGTGAGCTCTCATACACGGTACGGAGATCCTTCACATGCCGCGGAAGTACAGTTCTCACCAGACTGGCATCTGGCAACATAAGGTCCTGGAGCCATACCTTTTTATGCGTGTATTTACTTCATTCTTGCAAGGGCAATGCTCTGCTTGTGTAAACACTCCTGTTTATGAAGAAATAAATGCAGTTATTTTAATTTGCAGAAGTTGACTCGTGATTTGCTCTTATGCAATAAGTAGTATTCAGAATTCAGAATGCTCAAAATGCCCATATTCTTCCATTTGTAAGTGTAGCATCCTATAAAGCAGTGGAATAAATGCTTTTTTAGGTTTCTTTGGATTCTTTCTTGCACTGCATTCCATTAATTGCCTTTAAACAACTACTACTTTTTTCATAGAGGTTTTTATTCCTTGTAACCTCTGTCTACACCCTCCCTATATACCTACTGCATCTGTTCTGTTGCCTTAATGTGCTGTTCAGCTCTGAGTCGCTTTTTCATTTATAAAAATAAATTAAACTGAATTGCACCTGAATGGAATCGATTTGAATCAAACTGAATTGAATTGAACTGAATGGCACTGAATATTCTCTGAGGTGTTCAGATCACCATCTTGTCTCCTTGACTGCAACTTACATTGTAAAATCCTTACAGTGTTTTCTCACAAGTGCTGCTGATCTCTCTGGTCTTCTGCTGCACCCACGGTCAGTTTTAACACCGGAACTGGGAAGTGCTGCTCTGACTTGCACCTGTGTCCTGCAGGGGCTTTCTTACTCCCTTACGTTCTGTTCCTGTTCACCTGCGGGGTCCCTCTCTTCCTCCTGGAGACGGCGCTGGGCCAGTACACCAGCCAGGGCAGCATGACCTGCTGGAGGAAGATCTGCCCCTTGTTTCAGGGTAAACATCTCCTCCTGCTTTATGCTGCACCTGCACAGCTGCACTGACACGGCTGAGGACCAAGACGCAGTGAAATCAGTTTTGTCATGAAACCACGGTGATGTGCGGCAACACAGCGGCTGGTAACTCAGCTCAGGAGGCGGGAAGTAATGACTCAACTTCAATTATTCTTCCTTTTCTCCACCTCTCACACAAAAGCACATTTCTGGAGAAACTGTACCTTTCAGCAATATATTTTGTACTGTTTACTCAAACACGTTTTTGAAGAAAAAATGTTCTTTGACACAGTTACTTTTTGTCCCTCCTCTTCATCACTTTTGAACCTTTACTCCTCAGCGTTTTAACATTCTCTCTGAAATGAATCAAAGTCACTTTGGTAGTAAGCCATTACAACACCTGAGATCAATGATGTGGGTTTTATCGTATGAACAATACGGTGCCTCTCATGTTCTTCGCCACTTCCTCTCATCAGGTCTAGGCTGTGCATCTCTAGTGGCAGCTTTCTACACCAGCTTGACCTATATCATCATCTTGGCCTGGGCCTTCTTCTACCTCTTCTCCTCCTTCGGCTCCAAGCTTCCTTGGACCACCTGTGAAAACTACTGGAACACAGGTACTGGAATCACGGGCATTTAATCGGAACCCCAAAGACCACAAAATTATTCAGCCGACAGACTTTGGTTGTATAGTAAAGCCCAGCTGCTCTTTCCACTTTGAAAAACAAGCTGCTACATTCGTGTGGCATGAGAGGCAAAAACTGCATGGAAAAAATGAGCAATAAACTACTAAGTTTCTTGTCTCTGTTCTGACTCTTACAGCCAACTGTGTTGAGCACCATCAGAGGAATATCTCCAGCAGCTGGACTTTTAATGGCAATGCTACTTCAGCAGAGACAGAATTTTGGGAGTGAGTTTAAAAAACCTGAATCTGATAAAATGTTTTCTGTCAAGGCACAGAGACAAGGCACTAACTACCACAACAGAATTTCTGAAATGTCAGAGCAGACAACGATCAGATCAACTGAGGCATTTGCAGAATCACTGCAATGGAGGTGAATTTTGGATGGTTTCTTCAGTGACAACTGGTTGTGTGCGATGTGTTGTAGGAGAAGAGTGTTGAATATCTCAGACAGCATCTATAACCTGGGAGCCCCAAGGTGGGAACTGGCTCTGTGTCTTCTGCTCTCCTGGATCATCTGCTACTTCTGTATCTGGAAGGGTGTGAGATCCACTGGGAAGGTGAGAGCCGTCCGTCTTTGCTGGTTAACCGGGAGTCCATGCGGGAACCTCGTATCAAGTGGTACTCTTCTGCTTTCAGGTGGTGTACTTCACGGCCACCTTTCCCTATGTAATGCTGGCGGTCTTGCTGGTTCGAGGCCTCACCCTGCCTGGAGCCATGGACGGCATCACCTTTTACCTGTACCCCGACCTCAGCCGTCTCGCTGACCCTCAGGTTTAGTAACCTCCCTGTGAAAGGAATAAATTTTAACATGTATCTGAGAGAACTACTGATCACACAATGCTGCTTTGACTACAAATACCTGTTCCCACCCTTAGGTGTGGATGGAGGCTGGAACGCAGATATTCTTCTCCTTTAGCATTGGCAACAACTCTCTGCTGACCATGAGCAGCTACAACAAGTACAACAACAACTGTTACAAGTGAGTGAATAACAGCAACATGGACTGTTCTGCACACGCAAGGAAATGGCCTTCATGAAACTTACACTTGAAAGAGTACAGAAAAAACAGGTTAACAGCTAACAGCACAGCAGGAACATCCAGTAGAAGCTTCTCATGGGAGAGTTTCTCAAAGACAGTGTCTACATGAGCTGTCCTTTGTTCCAGAGACTGCATGTACCTGTGCCTCCTGAACAGTGGAACCAGCTTCGTGGCTGGCTTCGCCATCTTCTCCGTGCTGGGCTTCATGGCCCACGAACAGGGAGTGGACATCTCTGAGGTGGCTGAATCAGGTGGGGCTGATGGAACTGTAAAGAAGCAGAGCCTGGAGAGGACACAGACTGGACACTCCTGGTCCACATATGACATACAGTAAGGGTGGTGATGGATGGTCTGTGTTCCCTGCAGGTCCTGGCCTGGCATTCATTGCATATCCTCGCGCCGTGGCCATGATGCCCCTGCCCCACGTGTGGGCAACTTGCTTCTTCATCATGATCATCCTGCTCGGCCTGGACAGTGAGGTAAGGCAGCGTGTCCGTTACGGGACTTGAGATTCTAAATCATGACAAAACCACAGTAAATGCCACAGAAGCGGTAAACCCAACCCAGGTTAGTAATGGGACGTGTTTGCCGGCATCTGGTTGCCATCGCTCTGGGAAGACAGGGGGCAGGCAGTAGGGAGCTGTCCATCACGGCAAAGCCCGCCCCTGCCTTGGCCAAGGAAGTTCAAATAACACCATTGTCTGTCACTTTGGACACATCCTGCAAATGCTTTTGGAAACATTGGCAGAAAAGAAGAAAAGGACAAACATCTACCAGACTGGTGGAGTCAGTCACAGTGACAAAGGACACACCTTTTCGAACACGAGGGGAGGACAGAATTACAGCACCTTAGAAAATTATTCAAACCCCTTGAAAGCTATCAGCCCTCCTACTGCCGACTATCACACCGCACTCAGATCACTGAGGTCACTCGTTCCACCTCTCAGCAGAAAACAAACCAATGCTGGTCTGTCTTTGTGTGAGGGAGGGGTGTACCTAATAAACTGGCAACTCAGGGTGCATCCAATGTTTTTTTCATGATTTCTCACGTTCAGTTTGTTGACCTGGAGGTCATTGTGACAACCATCTCCGACATGTATCCTGCTGTCTTCCAAATTGGTAACCGCCGCAGGATCCTCCTGCTCTTCTGCAGCGTGGGCTGCTTCTCCATTGGCCTGGTCATGGTCACAGAGGTAAGAGGTTGACAGACCAAGTCAGGATTCACCATGTGCTGCACCAGTTTTTACCTCAGACAGACTGCTAAGTATCTTCAGTCAGACCTGCAAGTGTCGACATCCGCTGTCCTCACCTTCCCCTGTCTTCCTGTCATCTGCAGGGCGGACTGTATGTGTTCCAGCTGTTTGACTACTACGCCTGCAGTGGAATGACCCT